>OMPJ01043249.1:0-17070 GCA_900312935.1 Carapus acus
TTTTCATTTTGCTCCCCTTGTTCTTTTTAATGTCCTCTGTGCAGGGGGTCAAAAAATTAGTGCAGAGAAAAAAAGCGAGGTGATTTAACATAGCATGCGGGCCACTTGTTCCCCTCTATCCGTCTGCTTTTCTCTCTACCTTTATTCAATTCAATTAAGTTTTATTTCTACGGCGTCAAGTCACAACAGAAGTTATCTCAAGACGCTTTCAAAGATAGAGTTTTAGAGAACCACACATCTCCTCGATTAGCAAGCACTAGGCGACGGTAGCAAGGAAATACTCGCCCGTAGACACCCGCATCACTCCTTTAGAGTCCGATTTACAAATATGTAAACCCAAGAGGGTAGCTTATTCATTTGGATACTTAATGGTGCAACGGATCATGAGCGATCCGTGATCCTCTCGGACCACCCTCCACGGATCGGACCAGCCCTAACGTGCTGATCACAGGATGAAAGTTGCGCGCGTTCACGTGAAGTCTGCTTAAATCACACACAGCAGCGCAGCTAGCAGCAGTGTCAAGTTGACTCGCCTGGCCTCTGTGCAGAATAGCAGCAGCAAAAAGCACCTGTAGGCTCACGTACGCCACCCTCGGGTCGGCAGATTACTGTCGTGCCTAACCATGTGCCGTTTCACTGCGGTTTAATGTCCCATCAACAAAACTAAATACAGCATGTCACTCACAAACATTAAACTTTAATGGTTGAAGACATTAGCCAAACTGTGGAAAATCAGGGTAAGGTATCTGAGAGACTTTAACCGACATGCACCAATTGATTGTATCAGCCCAGTTTGTGGGGGATTACTTTTTCAGAGGTGAAGCAAGGCTCGTTGCTGCCGCACCTCTCGTTTCACCCCAGCATTTGAACAGGAACTTCAAATACAAGGGAATTTGCATAATTCCTGTCAGGAAATCAACGATTTTCACTATAAAAATCTTCAAAATTAGTTATACACAAAGAACAGTTGACAGATATCTATCTATCTATCTATCTATCTATCTATCTATCTATCTATCTAGTACATTTATTTAAGTATATCTGTATATCTAGTTGATCTCAATTAAGCATCAGTTTGAACTTGCTTAAGGCATCTGTCCATTCCACAGTCAGTCAGACCCCAACTACTAACTACTAAGGAAGCTGGATAGTACAGTGGTTAAGACCGCTGACTGTGACACGGGGTTCAAACCCTGAACATCTAGTAAGTAACATCCTAATGCCGATACGTATAGACACCGCACAGCCCTAAGTAGTGGGGGCCATGGACTCCATACTCCCAGAGCACCACCCACAGAGCACCATGAGGGACGCAGTCCACAAAGCAAATTAGGACTGGTTGGGCAAACTCCCTTTATCCCTCCAGCACCCTGCGGAGAGTGTAGAGCTGGTCCAGTGTTCCACGCCCGGGACGGAACCCGCATTGTTCTTTTTGGATCTGAGGTTATCGGCCGGATTCTCCTCTCCAGCACCCTGGAATAGACTTTCCCGGGAAGGCTGAGGAGTGTGATTTCTCAGTAGTTGGAACACAGGGTCAAGGGTCCCCCTTCTTAAACAAAGTGTCCACCACCTCAGTCTACCAGTCCAGGGGCAGTGTCCCCGACTGCCATGTGGCAGATCTGGGATACTCAGGGAGGATCTCGTCCACCCCTGGCGCCTTACCACCGTGGAGCTTTTTAACCACCTCGGTGACTTCAGCTTGGGTGATGAACCAATCCACCTCTGGGTCCCCAGTCTCTGCTTCCTCTGTGGAGGACATGTCAGTGGGATTGAGGAGATCCTTAAAATATTCCAGCCACCGCCCGACCACATCCTCAGTCAAGGTCAGCAGCTCCCCGCCTCCACTGTAAACAGTGTTGGTGGGGCACTGCTTTCCCCTCCTGAGTCGCCAGACGGTTTGCCAGAACCTCCTCGGTCCTCCTCCATAGCCTCCCCGAGCTCCTCCCAGACTCCAGTTTTGGTCTCATGACAGCCTGGGCTGCTGTATGCTTGGCCTAACCCACAGATGCCGTGGCATCTGTGGCGCACATCCTTTTGTGTTCACCATTTCTATAATGATAAACATTCAATAAACATAAACATACAATGAGCATGTGGCTGATTAAATGTTCTATTTATATTGAGAAAATGATTTTCTTTTGAAAATTGTAAATATTTTGTTAAGATTTTCATCAGTAGTTTGCTATATGTAATGATATGCAGAAATAAAGACAGATTAACAGTGACACTGAAAGAGAACAGTCAAAAATTAAGTCCGATAGAGAATAACAGATATTATTATCATTATCATTATTATTATTATTATATTTATATTATTATTATTATTATATTATTATTATATCCAGATAGCCCATATCTCTACACATTGCCTAAAATGCGCTGATGAGAAGCAGCTTATAATCATTGACTATAGCAAGACACGCAGAGAGAGAGAGAGAGAGAGAGAGATTATTAAAATAGGCCATCATGTGGCAATTGACGGCAGCTGCCTACAGCTGCAGGCGCAGCAGGTAAATGCCGCACTGAATGAGTGGCAGGATAGAGAGACAGAGAGGTCGGAGCATTCTCAAATTAAACAGATTGGCCATGACAATTAGTGCTCTGATAACGCTAAATTAGGCTATTTGTGACAAATAATGGTTACACCACTCATATCATTGTTTATTTTATCAAACACATAGGCAAGAAAAAAAAAACATACCCCACACCAAAACAAAAGGACATCCCCCATCCTCTGAATTTATACGAATAGGCAACGTGTAAATTAAATGCATGAATGTGGTTGGTTAGTCAGTAGATGCCGTGGAAATTGCCTCAGCTACCGCTGCAAGCTGAGCAGCCACCTGGAGCTGCCACAGTGACCGGAAGCTGCCACAGGAAGCTGCCACAGTGAAGCGGAAGATGCCACAGAGAACCGTGGCAGCTGCCGTGGCATCTGGCACTTGCCAGCAGAAGTGCCGCAACTGCATGCCAATGCCACGATTTGCACATGAACACATTTTAAAAAAGGACGACGTTCGAGATGATCGGTGCAATGATACTTGGCCTGGGGGAGCAGTCCTCTGGGAAGAAAGAAAGAAAAAAACAATGATTGATTTGAATTAAATCTGATTTTGTTTAAAAGCTTCATGTGACACCAGAAGAGAAGAATCCACACACATGCACCAACATCTTTCTCATTTCGAGTGTGGGCCCATTTCCAAGCAGTGTCTCCACACAGACCGTCACGATATAGCGGACGGTTCCAGTGTCGGTAGATCCACGGTACTTTAGGAGCAGCCGGTATGCACGGGTGCTCTCATCCGAGCCGATCTTTTCACCGGTGGCGCTCTCATACCTGGAGGTGTGAATGGAACTCTGCGTGCTTTACATTGCTTTACATGCCTTACGCGGCTTTACCTGGCGTTACATGCCAGGCAACCTCGGTGGGTACTTTGGCACAGTGAGCACTGGTTTGCATGACACAGCTCAGGTTGGCAGAGCGAACCGGCCTGATGAGATCGAGTGGCGGCTGCTGCGTGTCTCGACCATTGCCCATTTTTGTAACGGCTCTAACACCTTGTACTTGTACAAGGTTGACTGATACCTTCTAACACCACAATGGGCCCTGATGACGTCAGTCCGGGCAACGTGAACTTCTTTGCTCTTTCCTCTTCATCGAGGTATGGGGCAGCTCTTTGTCTGACCTTTTTGACAAGGGAGACCCTATAGGGGGCCCTACAGGGCCCCCGACAACTTAGCTCTTAGGATCGTTCGGGCACTCAATCCCCTCCACCACGATAAGGTGGCAGCTCAAGGTGGGGCTACCCATATATGCATAGGATGTTCTTCACAGTAATGAAAGAGGATTCCGGTTTTCAGCCAGTGTGTGAGAGGTGGATGTGTTTGCGCCTTGCAGCCTCCTGCTGTGGACTGACAGCTCGCAGTAATAAAATAGTCTGCACATTCATGCTTTTTGATAACAACAGAGGTCAGCAAGGATGATGATCAATGATAAGATTTCATTCTTGTGATGATGATGATGATGTGGTGATGATGTTAATGACATAACTCAAAACCATCTGCAACTCCTGTGTCCCGTTCTTCCTTGCAACAGTCTTAAGAGCAAAATTTGATTTCTTTCCGCATGCTTGTCTTGGAGACCTGCCCAGTGCCACGTCCCACTTAAAAAGAACAATTAAAAACACAAAACCTCCACTCTCCCTCCTCTTCAGACAAAGGATGGATGGTAAAAGGTGGAGCATATCGAGGAGAAGTGGAACAGAGAGAGAGAGAGAGAGAGAGAGAGAGTAATAGATCGATGTTGGTCACAAAAGCAAAAGATAGAGGGAGAGAGAAAGCACTGAGCAGCAATGGCAGGTTGGAGGCGATGATCTTGGACTGCATTTGTCCAGCGATTTGATAGGTCACTTTGCGGTTCAGCGAAAGCCATTAATCCTTAACTAGAAGCTTATCAACCTCCCCCCACCGCCATCCCCCAAATACTTGAAAGCAACGACATTTGATAAATCATTTAAATTAGTCAAAGTTTCCTGTGATAATGTACAAATCAAGAGCTCAGATAAACAATTTTCAGTTCAACAATCAGCTGTAACAGTCAAAAGAATAAAAATCCCAATGTTTTATGAGGGAAAACATACTCAACAAACAGGGACAACAGGAAGTGAAATGTGGATGTCAGCTGCTTCCAACACAAAATAATGTGTGAATGTTGAGCTTTAAAATGGAAATAAAAACATAATTTGGTTAAAAATATAGGATGAAGATAAGATATAATCAGATGATAAATGTTTATCCAGACCGACTAAGAATTTGAGTGTGTGTGTGTGTGTGTGTGTGTGTGTGTGTGTGTGTGTGTGTGAGTGTGTGTGTCTGTGTGTGTGTGTATGTGTCAGTACAGCCCCCTCTTGATTGATATCAGTGTGTTACCCTAGCAATCCTGTACGCCCAAAACAAAAACATGAAAAGACATAAGTTATTAACAACAAATGAAAAATACCACAATGTACTTAGTTGATTTTTCTACTCTTGTATGTATTTTCTCTTTCTCTTACTACTGCCTAAGCCTGGTGGAGGGGTTTGAGTGCCTTTATGACACAAGGAGCTATGTTATGGCAGGAGGGTCTCTCATGGTGAATTGGTTGGAGGCGAAGAGCAGTCCTTTCCTAGTAACACTGATGATGAGTCAGAGTACCCTGCCAGGGGGAACACCAGGTGTCTGCACAGGGGATTGGCCCAGGTTTGGGACCTTGGGGTTGAGCAAGCAGCTATTGGCTGCAGCGCAAGTACAAGTAGAAGGTGTTACAACCGTTATAAACCATACAAACTGTTTTATGTCCATGTGCAAATATGGGCGATGGTCGAGTCAAGCAGCAGTCGCCACTCGCTCTCATCGGGCCGGATTGCTCTGCCAACCTGAGCTGTGCCATGCAAACCAGTGCTCACTGTGCCAAAGAACGCACCCAGGTCACCTTGCACGTAACGCCAGGTAGAGCCACGTAAGGCATGTAAAGCAATGTAAAGCACGCAGAGTTCTATTCACACCTACAGGTATGAACTCCACCTGAGGAGAGCTGCTCAGAGCTGAACTGTTGTAATAACAATAAAGATTCCTGAATCCTGACAACGACATACTACAAATTTACCCCTTCGCACCCACCAGTCCCCTGAATATGTCCAGCACAAATGTAGCCATTGGGGAGGTTGACTGATACCTTCCAACACCACAACGGTTCCCCATCTGAGATGAATTTCGAATATTTCAAGGGCTCTGCAGACATACATGCCGACGTCCGAGTGGCATCAAGAACGGTCAGACGGGTGCTAAAGGCATCGAGCGTCATGTTATATCGCCCCTTTGTCTGACCGAAAACCACAATCCGATTGGCATGTCGGTGTATGCCGTGGTGTTAGCCACGGCAGGTTCGCCTCAGCTGCCGCAGCATGTGCGCCTCAGCTGCCGCGGCAGCACCGGAGGCTGCCACAGATGCCATGGCATCTGCTGGAAGCTGCCACAGATCTGTGGCATGCCACCGGAAGCTGCCACAACTTGATGCCGCTGCCACGATTTGCGCTCGCCCCTACTGTGTTTGGGTCTGCTGGGTCTGTCTGGCTTCCTCCCCTGCCAGCGGATGCAAATCACCACCAGGTGGTGATCGGTTGACAACTCAGCCCCTCTCTTCACCCGAGTATCTGAGACATGCAGCCGTAGATCAGCTGATACGATTATAAAATTGATCATCGACCTCTGGCGTAGCGTGTCCTTGTGCCAAGTGCACTGATGGACACCCTTATGTTCAAACGTGGTGTTTGTTATTGACAAACTGTGACTAGCACAGACGTCTGACAACAAAACACTGCTCGGGTTCAGGTCAGGGAGGCTGTTCCTCCCAATCACGCCCCTCCAGGCACTGCTGTCATTGCCAAGGTGGGCGTTTAAGTCCCCCAATAGAATGATTACCCCACCTCGGAGTCCCCAGGTGGGGTACAGTCTAGTCCCCCCCGAGGACATCCAAGAAGGCTGAGTACTCTGCACTTCTGTTTGGCCCATATGCCAAAACAACTGTGAGAGACCTGTCCCCTGCCCGAAGGCGCAGGGACACAACCCTCTCGTTCAGTAGGGAAAACTCCAATACGTGACGGCAGAGCTGGGGAGCTATTAGTTAGCCCACTCCAGCTCACCGCTTCTCCCCATGGGCAAGTCCAGAGTGGAACTGGATGCCGGTCTGGGCGAAGTAAGCTTCCTTGTTTTCTTTTCTTCATAGGGGGTCTGGAGCTGCTCTAAGTCTGATGCGTCACCTGAGACCTTTTTGCTTTGGGAGACCCTACTCGGGGCCCATATAGAGCTCAGGGAGGGGCCAGTTATCAAGCCAACTGGAAATGTAGGGATTTGTATGGGCCTTACTATCTTGAACGAAAATGTAAAAAGAGAAAAGTTTGTCCTGCCCACTGTCGACAGCATCCTCCGAAAACTGGCTGGAAGCTCACTGTGTTCCACGCTGGATGCAGCCAGCGGATTTTGGCAGATGGCCCTGGATGAGGAGACCTCAAAGTTGACCACATTTGTAACTCCAAATGGCAGAAGAACATCCATGCCTGGAAATATATGTGGAAGCATGACTGACATTTTGGGAAAAGTTATTGACATGATCAGGCTTGAAGCTGAATCACCAAAAGTGTAAGATCAGGCAGAGCTCACTTCACTTTTTAGGCCATGTTATCGGCTAGGATGGCACTGATCCTGGTGCACTGAGAATCTTGACCATGACCGCCTTGGAAATACCCAAAAATGTGTCTGAACAGGTGCTTGGTACTATTAACTATGTTAGCAGGTACATACCATATTTGTAAGAGACCTTGCATCCTCTCAATGAATTGTTAAAAACAAGTGTGATGTGGCGGTTGGGCTCTCAGCAGCAAGACGCCATCAGGAAAGTTAAAATGCTGGTATCCTCTGCACATGTGCTTTAGTACTTACCAAAAGCTGCCAACTGTAGTAGGTGCTAAATCTATTGATTTATCTATCTATTTATCCATTTATTTATCTGTATTGCTTCCTTCCGTGTGGCATCTGGTGAGGGGCAGCAAAGCAAGAATTTCATTGTATAGGGAAACTTGTTTCCGCACTGTACATGTGACAACAAAGTTTTGAATCTTGAATCATGAACTATTGTTTAATCATAAACCGCTGTTGACACTCATCGATCACAGTGTCAAGTCAAACTTTGGAAGTCCATCCACACATCCACGCCGGAACAATTAAGGGTCCGGAACCAATTGCAGGCGCGCTCTGTGGCCGTTTTTCCAAAGACGGACACAGGGTACGGCGTCGGAGCAGCCAGCAAGAAACAAAAAAGGAACTTAATCGCCTTATAAAAGTTACCGATCACAGCATAGAAGGGCTTGTGCAGCGGGGACATCTACCAGCAGCGGAGAGGCAGCCGGTAAGACGGGAAAAAAATACCACACGCGTCTAAACGCTGTTAAATTAACGGAGACGAACTGTGCGTGCTACCGCAAGTTAGCAGCCAGCGTTGCCTGGCAACGCTAGAAGCCGGACAATTAACCATTTAATTGCCACCCTATGATTGTTTGGTGATTATTAAGCATTTGTGTTAATTTGTGAGTAGACAGTGAAACACTAAAGTAAATGTTGAGTGTCATTTATGGTTGTGTAATAGATGTTGGAATGTTGTTAAAAATAAAAGGGGGAAATTCATGAATTGCTAAAAGATTACATCGCTTAATAATTTAGTTAAATTGATTAAAATCATGCAATTCATTATTTCTGATAATCCCTAAAAACCTGTACTTATTCTTGCACAAAATGTAAACACTTTGGGGTTTCATTAGGTATAGGTTTGCTTATTATTTTTCTGTGTGAGTTTCATTTGCATTGAAACAGATGAAATATTTGAATTATTTTCCTTGTGTGGTTATTAGGTTTTTCACCTTATGAGCCATACCTTTGTTCTGCACTTCAAATAAATAGAGAAAAGAAAAGAAGAAAAAAAAAGAAATTGGAACTGTTTGGTTTCATTGAGTGGAGTCCAGCTCTGGGTAGAAGACCCAATCTCTGTTCAAGTGGAGAAGCACAAAAACCCCTAAAATAACTTGACACACAGAGACCTGGATAAGGTTCCCTTGAGATGCCAGAGACTCCTCATGTGTCTCATGAAGTTCAACCCTGCCACTGAGTATGTACAGGGTAAGAACCTGATCATGCCCAGATGTGCTTTCTAGGCATCCGCAGCTCAAAGAGGATGATTTAGGATTAAGTGATGATGTTCAAGCATTTGTGAATGTTAAGCCAGTGCTGGAGCGCGTAAAGATGGAAACTGAAAAGGATGACTCCATGCAACTTGTCAGACATCTCATCAGGTCAGGGTGGCCACAATATGAGAAAAATGTTGCCCGACCTACTGTACCTTGGACTATTTCAGAGACAGAAGTAGCCAAAGTGAGCAAAATGGACTGGTAAAGAGGGTGAACCAAATTGTGATTCCATAAATCTTGCAATCAGAAATGCTGGAAAGGATCCACCACGGGCATCTGGGTCTGAACAAATATAGAGAGTGATACAGGGATGCTATTTGATGGCCAAAAATCAGCCAAGCATAAAAGGATAAAGTGCAGTCATGCTCCCACTGCAACGAACACAAACCTAGCCAGCACAGTGAACCACTCATCACTACATCACTGCCAGAGCTCCCGTGGCAAAAACCTGCTGTGTATTTGTGCGAGTTTAAAGGCAAGAACCTCTTAGTAGTTATGGACCGTACTACTCTGAAATTAATGGGCTCGCTAAGCACAAGATTCGCACAGCTAAAGGTATTCTTAGCCAACCAGACCCTCACCTTTCCATCCTGAGCTACTGAGACACAGCCACAGGGCAAACCAAAGAGGGTCCAGCTAGACTCCTTATGGGAAAGACACTGCGGACTACAGTCCTCAAGCTGAACCAGCTCCTGAGGCCAGCCTGGCCTGAATTGTCTGCAGTGAGGCGGAACGAAGCCAAGGCCAAAAAAGCCTATGAAAACACTGTATTATCGTATTTTGTGCACCATAAAGCTCACCGTATTGTAAGGCACAGTCTCAGTTACGGGGTCTATTTCTGTACTTCAGCCATACACAAGGCACACTGACAGTCAATCATGCGGAGTGCTGACTAAAATCGCACAACATCTTTACATATTTTGCACCACGGTGCACACATGAAGCGCACCGGGTTAAAAGGCGCAACATTGTATTTGAAAAAATTTACGGCTTTTAGGTGCGCCTCATGGTGCGGAAAATACAGTATAACAGGAGATATTCAGCAAAACCGCTTCCTGGTTTAAGAGTGAGAGACAGAGTGGGCCTCAAAACAGACATCGAAAAATGATGGAGCAGAGCTGTTGTTGTCCAGGCTGGAACATCGACAACATGTTCATTTATTGTGAAAACATCAGACGGAGACACCATCGGACAAAACCGCCAGTACTTGCAGATTACCAACTAGGAGCCTCAAGAGACTCAACAAGAGACAATCTCCACACAGCCAAACAGCAGTGCTACGACTCAGGAGTTCCTGAGCCCTGCTCGTGCTGGTACTGAGACTGGTGTTGGGACATCAACACCCAGAGCCAAAATGACACGCTCAGGACATATTGTGAAACCGGTTGTCAGGTTAACTTATTTGTTTGTTTGGAGGGAAGCAAAACGGGGCACTATACTCCCCTTTCTGTTCCATCAGGGAGTGGTAGTCCATCCACTACCCTGTAGTTGAGTAATCTTTAATTTCATTATATACTTGTGTTGCATTTTATACCTCAGTTTACAGAAGTGTGACAGAGGAAGGGAAAAGGGCTGATAAATGAGCAGTTTTTGGTTACAAACTAAAGGTACAATTGCAGAAATAGACACCGGATAAAAGTTGTTGTTGAGAATATGTTTAGTTAATATAATATGTTTTGTTAATGTGTTCATCATATACTGAAATCGCTCCCTTTAGCCTTAAAATGGGGAATTATGGCGTAAGCCAATTTTGATTACAGCACTTTAAGTTGCATATCGCCTGTGCTATTTCCTGAAATAAAGAACCACACCAGAGACATGCACGTCTGTCCTCTCTCTCTCGTGAATAAGATTTAGTTTTACCACTTCACATGTGCAACTTCTCAAGGGGCCGGGTATTGCCCCATGCTACCAGTGGTGACTCTGCGCCCAGTCAAATACAAAGTGAAAAGCAGTTAAACAGAGATCAGGAGAGAAAACATGTATGGGCCTTCCATCTGAAAAAGCGTGCCTGTATTTGAGATCACTGTATTGTTAGCCCTTTAGTGAATCTGTAGTTAATCTCATAAGTACCAAAACAACAGACACAGATTAAATACCCCCGCTACCTCCAAACTAACCACATCAAAATCCAAGAAATATTCCTAACATGATATTGCCGTATGATCAAAAAGTGCTCCTTTAAATGTTTAGAGCAGTAATTGTTACTGCCTCCTACCCACATTGTGCCAGAATTTTGCATTTCTTGTTTGAAGGCCTGAATAGTGGGGAAAAAGCGTGACACAACACTATTTTTCACCCCTATTGCGCACTATCAACCGCTTTAGATAGCGAATGCCGTGGTGGAAAATAAGCCTCTACGTTCAGATCTCCCATGTCTCTCAAGTAGGCCAGAATTAGGATGCACATACATGCAGGGCACAGTGACCAAACGACCTAAGTCTTAGCAAACACGGAGTGATGGATCTAGCAGCAACAACACCAAAATTGGGAAGAATACGCAAAAATTCAGGACGCAGTAACCCAGAAAATTCATTTCTAGCACCACGGCAAGGTGAGATTGGCGTATTGGTGTCAAGGCCTACTCTAGGAACCATACAAACTCACACAGGGCAAGGTGACTGAAAAGAGTCCGAGCATCATGACAAGGTGTGATAAGCCAACTGGCATTCATGCCAGAATCAGGAAACACCGACTTGCACACATACACGCGGAGCCACGACTACTGCGATGCCTTTAAAGTTAAGTTAATAAGTTAAATGAGTTATTTGTTAAAAACAGTGATGCCGGTAACGCGTTACTCTAAAATGACCACTTTTTTCATTAGCGTTGCTATTTCCAAACCAGTAATCAGATTAAAGTTACTTAACCATCAGAGTGAGCGCTCTGTTCAATGTGTTTTTATCGCAGCTGAGTTTTTCCCAGGTTTGCCATTAAGGGCGAACTTGATTCAGTAAATTCCCGAGGGCTGCAGACCGGTGTCTCGACTCCACAATCCACCATCATTATTATCTCGTGTTTGTCTTTTGACCACAGGAGATAATTCAAGTCATCGCTCCTCACGATCTCTACTCCTAGCAACTCATCCTGTCCACCTGCCTCACTCAATCTGTCAATCTGTCTGTCACCACTGCAAACAAGAGGGGGCTCAGGGCTAACACCCTGATGTAGCACCACGCCAATCTGGCCCATCTGTCACTCTGACTGCAAACCTTACCCCTGCCTTGTATTCCAAACACATGTCTTGCATCACCTTAACACACTTGGCTCCACTCCTTACTTCCCCATGCAGTACTGGCGTTTCTCTCTGGGTACCTTATCATGTGCTGTCTTCAAGTAGACACAGACACTACTTTTAAACCCATTAAACATGAATCTCCATCCAATAGAATATTTTGTAATGTGGGTTAGAGGGTTGGCTGTGAAGGTCAGTTCTTTGGCAGAAGTGACCCATGGTTGGCCTGCGGCAAAGTCAACAGCAGAGCATGATGTCGAGGAGTGGCGCTTCACCCTTTCCAAAAAATTTAAATATCATGGAAAAGTTTATTTACAGTCATCCCCCACCATAACTATTATTTATTTATTTATGTATTTATTTATTTATCTATTTTCCATTTATTTATTTATTTATTTATTTATTTATTTAGTTAGTTAGTTATGTATTCTCATTTATTTATTCCTTTATTTATTAATTTATTTATTTTTACAGCGTATAATATGAACGCGCCAAGGAAGATGCTAAGTTAGAGAGAGACAGAGACAGGTGTAGGGATGCACAGCAGCGGAGCAGGACCCAGATGTCTGGAGGTCCATCATCACTTGTGGTGTTCTAGCTGCCGGCTACGTGTTAATGAAGCACAAGACACTCTGCAGAAGAAGCCCAATTAGTAATGTGCATTAAAGAGACAGGGATGCCGGTAAGATTGGATTGGTGCAAGTGAGGCGGAGAGGGAGAGGAGATTTAGAAAGAGAAGGAGAGGAACGCTCAGTGTGTCATCTAATTTTGGTCGCATAGTTTTGTCTAACTATAAGCTTTATCGAAAAGGAAAGTTTTTAAGCCCACTCTTAAAAGCAGTGAAGGTATCCGCCCCCTTGACTAAAGCTAGAAGATGGTTCCACAGGACAGGAGCCTGATAGTTAAAGGCTTTACCCCCTATTCTACTCTGACTGATTTAAGGAATCACCATTAACCCTGCGCTTTCAGATCGCAGAGCTCTAGTTGGATGATAAGGCACATTCAGCTCTTTGAGGTACAATGGTGCCTGATTATTGAGCGCCTTGTAAGTGAGGAGAAGGAATTAAACTTTTATTCTCAATTTCATAGGCAGCCAGTGCAGAGAAGCCCACACTGGCGGGATGTGTTGTCTTTTCTTTGTTCCTGTTAGTATATGTGCTGCAGCATTCTGAGCCATCTGGAGAGGCTTCAGTGTCTTGTTGCTACAGCCTGCAAATAAGAAATTACTGTAATCCAGCCTGGAGGTAACAAAAGCGTGAATTAGCCTTTCAGCATGTTTTAGTGACAGCATGTACCTAACCTTGGCAATGTTATGTAAGTGAAAGAAGGCGGTTCTCGACATTTGTTTAATGTGGGCATTTAGTGACAGGTCCTGATCAAAGATGACTCCTAATTTTTTTACGGTGGTGGTGGAGGCCAAGTAAAGCCACCCAGAGTAGCAATATTGATTAATTTTAATAATAGAAACACAGTTTTCTAATTTTCTGAATTCCTGTTTTCATGGGTTTTATGAGCTGGAAGCCCAAATTATGTCAAGATGAACAAATAAATACTTGGAATTGTTAAGATTGTGGGCCCTGAATCAATAACACTGGGTTACAAAAGAAAAAAGAAAAAACAATAATTGAAAATTGTCATGTTTTTTCAACTGAATTAGGATTTGCACCACTGAATCGAAAAAAATGATATTAATTTTTTTCAATCAGGTCAGGCTTTTGTCCAAAATTGATTTGATTGAAAAATTCAATCCTCTGACGAAATTAATTGCGTTTGGGTGATACAAGCAGCTGATTTTTGTTTATTTCTCATCCAAAAAGGGTTTGAGGGGAAAAATGTTTTCTAATAGTGTCTAACAGAACAAATTAAGGAATCTTTGTCACTGATGTCAGGAAGTTCTTCAAAGGCAAACACTGGTATTTCATCATAGTGAGCTACAGGACAACATACTGATTTAAGATTGGGATACTTGAGGCTGTTTCGATTCTTTCTGTTCATCCCAGTCACATCAATAGTGCAGAAGTAACAGTCAGTGACATGGTTTGTTGTCCAAAACGTGAGAATTCCAAACCTCAGACTTTTGCTTCATATGATGTGAAAATATGTACATATATATATATAAACAGAAAAGTCAAAGAGAAATATGTAGCTTAGCTCAGAAAGTTGACCTGATTGTGCAAAACCATGACAAGTTTTGGATTCAGCACATCAACATTATTCTTAATCCGCTGAAAAAAAAAGATAAATAAATAAATTTGGTGTTGACCACTGTAATTCGATTAGGTTAGGTTATCGCTCAAGCGCAATGCAGTGGTGGAACCCCTCCGGCACAGGTCCAATCTCCAGTCTTCTTTCCCTGGTCAGTGACGGGACTTGAACCATCCATCAGAGTCCAACAAAGTCCCCGCCACTTAGCCACTGCTTGCACCGCCTGAATTTAGCTGGACTACTGACAAATACCTTGCTCTCTTTTCCTCTCAAGTACAGAATCTTCATAAATGTGGATATCAACCTGTGCCTGCTGCGCCAAAGATTAGATAGTGGAGATGGCAACTCCTCGGCACCCGAGTTCAGCACCTTAGTTTCATTACACAATTCAATTATTGTTATGACTATAAAAAGATTCCTGATGTGGTCAGTGGACAGAAGTACTATGGAGCTCAACAACTGGCAAAAAGAGCTGTGGCAAATGCAAAGGATGGGGCATGGAGAGAGTTACATGAGAGGTGGGACAGCATAGATGGATAGAAGGACTTGTGTTTGGTGGCTGAGCAGAGAGATAAAGTTGGGGATGATGTGCAGCAAGTTAGGGTGAGAAAGGATAGAAATGGAATCATGCCTGTGAATGAACAAAAGTGTGCGTAAACGAGGGGAGGAGCACTTTGAATGCCCAATGAATGTGGAGAATATGAGGAGGATGAGGACAGAGGAGCAGGTAGTTACAGGAAATCAGTAAGACGCAGTGGCGTGCGGTGAGGTTCATGGTTGGTGAGGCATGGACTCCTTTAGAGTCAGATTTACAAATAAATAAACCCAAAAGGGTTGCTTATTCAATTCTGTATTCAGTTGTGCAACAGATCAAGAGTGATCTGTAATCCGTTCGGATCACACTCCACTGATCGGACTGGCCCTGATCCGCAGATCAGAAGATGAAAGTTGTGAGCGTTCACGTGAAGTCCGCGTAAATCACAGACAGCAGCGCATATGGCAATCCGACGGAGCAAAATACAGAAATCAACAGCTAGCATCAATGTGAACTCGCCTGGCCTCTGTGCAGAACAGCAGCAGCAAAAAGCACCTGTTGGCTCACGTACGCCACCTTCAGGGCGGCAGAATACTGTCTGCCTCTCCTTGTGCCTTTTCACTGTGGTTTTATGTCCCATCAACAAAACTTAATATGTCACTTACACGCATTAAACTTTAATGGTTGAGAACATGAGCCAGATTGTGGTAAATCAGGGTATGTAAACGTAAATGCAGATGTTTTATTGGCGTCATGAAGAGATACGCCAACCGGCATGCACCAATTGATTGTATCAACCCAGTTTGTGAAGGATTACACATTCAGAGGTGAAGTGAGGCTCGTTGCTGCCACACCTCACATTTCACCCCTGCATTTGAACAGGAATTTAAGGTTCAAATATAGGGGAATTTGCACATATTCTGTTGAGAAATCAGTGATTTTCACCATAAAAATGTTAGATATTAGTCATACATCAAGATCAGAAGACAAATGTTAATATTCATTTTATGTTACAATTTTTGTATTATTCGTCATGATGACAGGTTAGGCTTTGCCTTACCTACCTCCCCTGATAGCATGTCCCCGGTAAGACGTGAGAAGTGAGGGAAACTACTGTATGAAAAGGCTGGAAAGGCGGTTGGTCTGGACGACATACATGTGGGCGTATGGAGATGTCTTGGGATGAGGACAGTTGGGTTTAGTGATGTGTCGGTCGCGAACGAAACGGCTCCGAGAGCCGGCTCGTTGACATGAACGATGGGAGCCGGCTCCTGATTGGACGGGAGCCGGCTCTTAATTGTGAGCCGCTTCGCGTCCCTCTCTCTCTTTCTCCCTCTCTCTCTCGCTCCCTTCAAGCCGCATTTGATTGGCCGATATGTGTGGTGTCGTCTCCGTGTCTGCGCTGAGCAGAGGGGGGAGGGGCTGCAGTCACACACACACACAGTTGCACAGCACGCAGCAAGCACATGCAGGAGGGAGGGAGGGAGAGGAGTTACGAGGGAGAGAGAGAGCCAAAGAGAGCAGATCCCACAACGCTGCGAGAGGACAGGAAAGGTAAAAAGATGAGCGATAATAGGAAAAGGAGCAACATTAGGACTCACCCTTATGTTATTGATAATTCCAAGGCAGAATGTAGGGTCTGCAAGGCAAAGATTTCTAATAGATGTGGCTCCACAAACAACTTGCACAGGCACATGAGAACTGTCCATCTGGCAGTTCAATTAGAGGAATAAAAACAAGCAAGTGATGGCAGTGATGATGCCAGTGTGTCAACTGAAACTGTTCCTGCAACCTCAGTGTCTACAACATCTGCTAGTACTCCTGCTCCATGCACCACAACCAGCTAAATTTACTATTCAGAGCTCTCTGAGCCAATTTTCGCAAAAGTCTCTGACCACAGCAAGGCAGAAGACAATTGATAAAGAACTGGCCAAAATGATTGCATGTGATTTTCATCCATTTTCAGTTGTTGATGACAAAGGATTCAGAGGATTTATTCATGCACTCAATCCAATGTATGCAATTTCAAGCAGGAAAACACTCCAAAAAAAATCATCCCAGGCCTGCATGACAGAGAGCGTGCTTCACTGCAAGAGAGGGTTAACAAAGCCACAGCAGTTTGTTGAACAACTGACAGCTGGACATCCCGTGCCACTACATCCTACTTACTTACTTACATTAATAAAAGTGTTTTTCTACAACAAACATTTGATATACTGCAAGTTTTTTACACAAGTAATTAATTTGCGCATAATTTTACATTTTTGTCAGTAATAAATTGATTTAAGCACCAAAAAATCTGAAGAGCCATTTGGGAGCC
>OMPJ01043256.1:0-20210 GCA_900312935.1 Carapus acus
CCATGTTACTAGTAAAGTGACACAGCTGTGCCCTGACCAGATACAAACTTAATAAAATGTCCATTTATCAAGAAGGGAAGAAGGGGGACAGGTTGTTGACTCGTTGATTGATTGTTAACTGATAAATTGGGTTTCTATTCCTAATAAAATACAAGGATCTGTGATAGAATAACATGACATGTTTTTCATATGTGATATTTGTACATTGAATAAGTAAATAATAGTTAATATTAGATTTTTCTAAATGAGTTGTGAAATTTTTCATCAAATTACATCTGTACCTCCTTAATGATTGCCATCGATATCTGGCCCCTTGGGGGCCATGGCCACGCTGATGAGGCCCTCTGTGAAAATAAGTTTAACACCCCTGGTCTAAGTGAATGTCAATAACACCGCTTTGTGTGCACATGCCGCTGTTTAGCGGGTTAGCGTACCAGAACACTGGGATTGATGGACACTATGGGTGGGTTGTATTTGTAGTTTGTTCTACGACTGGATGTTAAGCATATGCATGGTCAGAGTTGTGCTTAAATTTACACACATTTTAACGCAAAAGTATTAGCTGCTAAATCGCGTTCTTTGCGTAGAAACGTGTGTGTGTGCTACATGCATTCAATTACATGCATGATTGATACTGTTGATACAGTTTTTTGATGATTGAGGCCCACAGAGTGTTCCACCAGTTACCATACTTCAACACACAGCCTAATCTGAAAGTCTTATGACCAAAAGATACTCTCTTCTGAATAAGTTTGAGGTAAAGGAAAATATTTTTACCCTTCTAATTTTGAATTAGAACCAAAGGATATCAAATGGTTTTCAAAGTTCGTGTTAAGGGATAATTTCAGTTCCTGGGGTGGAAAAGGGACTTCAAATAGCAATTAAACATCTGTTTCAAGTGATGTCAACACTTGAGACCTACAACATGCACATAGACATTACGGATAACATTCACAGGTCAGAACTGTCGCATTGAATTGGTATGAATCTAACAAATAAGTTATACTTCATTACTCTCAGAGGGAAATTGTTTTTTGGTCCACAACCACCAGTGCTCTCGAAAAGTTCTTGGGGGATTATCAGGGAATGATCAGCTACAACAGCACTGATTGTTAAGATCATTTATAAATCCCCTCTGAAGTTAACTAACATTGGAGAGGAATTTCTCAGTTAAATTTTAAATGTGTGCAACAGTATCATATCTTCTTTTCAGGTTCTACTTTTTCCAATTGCTACTTAATTAATTTCAGACATGATGCACATGTTTCTAAAAATATTAAGGTGTTTACCTTCAGCACTGTTTTATTATCAGACGAGGGGGTCCTTCCTGCCCAAAGAGCAAATTTACAAGGGTCACCCTCAATATGCTCAGTCACCCCCAACTCTGACGTCTGAAGAAAGAGAAATGAATTGGAAAGGAAATTAATTGAAGAGAGCATGTCTTAAGGAGACATAAATACATAGAGTATATTTCATGACCAAATTAGTAAGTCTATCTGCTCAAATCTCCAAAGTTCTTTTTTTCCCATATAAAATAACAAGAAAAACTTTATGCGTTCTGGCCTGCTAAGATATCCCCAAACCTCTCTAGATTATTGAAAAAAAACATCAAGTACTAACTTGTGCAGAATTACCATAAAATCTAAAATCTCTTTCTTATGCTGTGAACTCTGCCGCCTGTACACCAGTGCAGCTCATTTATAGATTTGTCTGAAACTGGAAACTAGAAACTAGAAAATAGGTCTCAAATTTGTGGCCCGCTGGCCAAATGCGGCCTGCGTCGTCGTTTAGCTCTCATTACATGCAGCCCGCGAGCGCTCCAATCGCCCTGGCCCCACCCTCCCTCAACCACTGGCGACAAATTGCGGCCGAGCGAAAATACATCTTGAAACAACATGATTCATCAAGTAACCTCAATATTTATGTAATATTTAATATTTGATATTGTGCATACGTGTAACAACTGTAGTTACATGTACTGTGTATAATATGTGATAGTACAATTAAATGTAATATTGAGATGCATTTGCTGTTCATGTATATGCAATACTGATAATTTGCAACTCTGTTGCATATACTGTTGTGGATGCAACTCTGGTGCTGTATCAGTGATTCTTAACCTTGTTGGCGGTACTGAACCCACCAGTTTTTCATTCACCGAACCTTTGTTATGATGACCAAGTGGGGCATGTTATCACAAATCATATGAGTTGGGTGTGTCTCATGACCTCCGCTGAACGCCTGGGGTTCAATCGAACCCAGGTTTAGGGCCAGTGTTCTAGATATACTGTATGTTTACTGTATATATAGATGGGTGGATAGATGGATGGATGGACAGACAGACAGACAGACAGATAGATAGATAGATAGATAGATAGATAGATAGATAGATAGATAGATAGATAGATAGATAGATAGATAGATAGATAGATAGATAGATAGATAAAAAAAATGGTAATTACTTTTATGCTTGGACTGTCTGGACCAGGTGTTGGGCACCTATGGCTCCCGAGCCATATACTATATGTCTCTATTGGTGTTGAACTATGGCTGTTCACGGCTTGGGAAAAAAAATACTGCTGAAGATGAAACTGAAACTGACATTGTACATTGCCGAGTTGTGGACCATGTGCTTGCTGCATACCATTCGTCTGTTTGCTGTCCAGGGTAGCTCTGATGAACGTGTGTGAGAGGTGAAATCTTTGATTCACCTCCCCCTAGACCCATTCTCACTTAGTTTCGTATTCACAAAGTCCGGTGGCTGTTCAGAGTAGAGGCAGACTTCGCAAAGCCCCAAGTTTTGGATGTGCGTGCTGCCTAATGAGAGTTGCAGTAATCTTTCACTCACCCCCCCAACAGCCCCAACTGACAGGTCAAAAAGCTTTTGTGGCGCCCCTGCATTCGTTTCTGTGGAATGTGGGTCCGAAAGGCTCTATTGGTGTAAATGGTTCCCAACCCCTGGTCTAGACTGTGTTCGTGGGCAATGAGCAAGTTATGCACACATAGATGAACAGACAGACACATACTTACGAGTAGTCTGTTCTTGTACAGGTACTTGGCTCTGCCTGTTGTTTCTTTGATCTCCTTACTGAAAACGAGAGAAAGTTCAAACAGAAAAAGATGTCGATCCCGCCCCTTTCTGATCAGAGAGCGGGGATCCCAAACCTGGAAGCTGTCCTGCATGATCAATTCACCCTGCACATCCAGGCTTTCCTCAAAACCTGATGATAAGAGAAATAACAGAAGTTAAGTTTGCAACTTGATTAAACAGCATGCTCATCACATTTAAGTTGAGGGTCCAGATAAAGAATCTGTTCTTAGAGGGATATGATTTCACACAAAAATCCAACCTCGATTTTTCCATCATTCTGGGAAAGTTCATGGTTTTCTAGTTTTAGTGATGAGCTGAAAGCATTACGGGTCTGGACCACGGCCTTTTGAAAGTGTTCATGTGAGATGCATGTGGTCAAAAATTATGAATATTCATTATGATATTAAAGAATAAATTCCAGATATAAAGGTAGACAGGCTTCATGTTTATGAAGCAGAGTTCCCTGAAAATGATACGAAAGTTGAGCATTGCAAAAGTTGATATTCAGACATGAGGAGAGACAAGGTGACATCTAAAGGTGTTGCAATCTACAAAGAAAGATGACACCAGGAAAAATATGCTTTAAAAATCAACCAAAAATTAAGATACATGAAAATGTCCCACCAATGGACCAGAGTATTGGTCATTTGACATTGTTTTTCTCTTTAATGTTCTCTGAGGTCACTTAAGAAAACATTCCCAGTCTCCAGTTAATAAAGGTTTAATACATCCTGCTGTGCACTGATGTACACTTTTATTTTTTTCTTCATTCATTCATTTTCAACGGCTTAATGTTCAAATTGAAGGTTAACTGGGCTGCTGCAAGCTGTCACCAGGCAAGACGTTTATCCTGGACAGGTCATGATTCCATTGAGAGGACATGGAGACACATAACCACACACACACTCATTCCAAAGAACAATTCAAGATAAGCGATTACTCTAGTCTGCATGTTTCTGGTCAGTGGGGCAACACCAGAGTGCGTGGAGCAGATCCAAAGGGGGGCTTCTTGCTGTCTGTCTGTCTGTCTGTCTGTCTGTCTGTCTGTCTGTCTGTCTGTCTGTCTGTCAATGAAAATCACAATGCACCTTACCCTCTAACATTGCAAGATGCATGACATCATTGGCCTTCTTTGGGACACTTAGCATCACCTCCAATCCATCTTTAATTTCTCCTTTACCCTCCTCACAACAACCCAACAACTCCTGCAAGCAAGGGAAAAATATATAACATCTAATGATCGTGTATTCCTTATGTCTAAGTGTACATAAAAATCACTATTACCGTATTTTTGCACTATAAGGTGCACTTAAAATCCTTAAATTTTCTCAAATATTGGCAGTGCCCCTTGTAATCCAGTGCACTTTGTGTATGAATTTTTGATGTGCTTATTGACCTTCAACCAATTTTATGTCGTCAGAGAGTTTCAGTATGATTTTGGCAAGTGACGGAGCCGCTCCACTTCATTGATTGTTGTACCATTCCCAGCTGATAAAGGGACGTTGCATTTAAGTTGGTGACAAAAAATGTAGTCGACCGCTATTGGTGACAACTGTAAACCGGTAAGAGAACAGTACAGTACATAGTATGCTTATCTCCGCCACTTTCTAACAGTGGTCCGAGCTTTCATGAAAGCGAGAATCATCGCTAAGCAGCCGAGTAGAGTAAACCCCCAACGTTTACAGTTCCACGCTCGCAAACTCTAGTGTCCATGAAAATGTTTCTTGAAATCCAAAATTCAAAAATGCTCTAATTTTGGTCATCCACGATAGCCAATAGTCAAGGCTTAACACTGTTCGTATTGTGGCTTCTCATTGGATTACTGGACCGGTGTTTTTCAACTGGTGTGCCGCGGCACACTAGTGGCGGCTGAGCGAAAATACTGTCGCGCGCACCCCTATCACCCCCGTCGACAAATCGCGGCCAAGCGGAAATATTGTCTTGCAAAATGTCTTGCATCTGAGAAGGCTGTTGGAAATGCTATTTAGTGTGCAAGAAAATGTATGACTCTTGAAGAAAAGGTGAGAGAGCTCAATAAAGAGGAAAAAAAAAACGCTTTTGGTTGTCAGCTTGAGGTTGATGAAAGCACAATACCATTGATTCATACTTGTGGGTAGGCGATTAGAGAAACTCTGGGAGAGGTGAAAACTTTCATTCACATCCCTACTTACAAAAAGGTTACCCTTGGTGATTTTGTGATTTGTGATTTAAAAACTGCGTCACTCATCCACCATTTTCCACATTGTCGCAAGTTGTAGTATGTTGTAGTGGGTCACAAAACGGATGCCTCATGGATATGGGGGGTTTACTAAAACAGCAACCAGACTAACTCAGAATATATAGAGGGGGTACCCAGCATGCTTGATGATGAAGATGAGGAATTTGATGGATTTGCTGAGGACGAAAGATTTAAAATGTTTTCTGTATTTGTTACCACTGAACAATATTCTGAGTTACTGTGAATGAGTTGAATCAAGTATGATTGACGTGACTGTTTGTTATGCTTTATATATGTTTTATCGTGCACCCTATAACCTAGTACACCTTATGTATGGGAATACACCTGTTTGTTGATATTGAACCCTATAATACACTGCGCCTTCTGGTCCACAAAATACAGTACTTGTGTGTTTATTTGTGTTTCAGGGTGAACACCTTCAGCAGTAGTTGGTATTTGGTGATCCTCTGGACAGGCTTAATGAGGTAAGAATTGATAGAGTTTGCAAGGCCATGTTTCTGTTGTATGTCCTGTTCAAATAAAAACATACACAAAGTTACATCAACAAACAAACAAATAATTAGTCGTACTGTTTTGCCATTCTTTGAGCAATTTACAGCCTTTTTCTGGTGTGATTAACCCTTATATGCAGTTTACGTATATAGAGCATATGTTCATGGCATTATCAAAGTTGGTACAAGCAATGTCTACTGTACATATGGTATGTGCAATCTATGTGGGCTACAAGCTAGTATGAAATGTACTGAAAGTTTAGAGACAAGCTTGATTTTTCAACTTCATCTTGCCACCATTTGTTTTTGCAGGTTGTCAGTATCTACATTTAAATGCCAAATGTGCAATGTCAAAGGCCAAAATTAATTGGATAGATAAGAACTTAATTGATCAATTGATCTATTAATTCAGAAAATTAATAAGAAACATATAAGAGAATTACTACATACATCACATAACACTGTACGTAAAGGACAAAACACACAAAGCACCTGTTTGAATGCAGCAGTGGAGAAATATGAGTTACTCTAACACACAGATGTTCAGTTCATTAAGTCAAATGATTCATGGTTACAGTGACAAGATACTCACATCGAAAAAGGTGCCGGAATGTTCTAGTACAAGCTGACTGGAGTCTGGTTTATTCTTACAGTAATTCACATATATAAGAAACTTATCTGCCTGAAAAGTGATAGGAGGGGAGAATGGAGGATATGTCTGTTAAAGCAATGTATACATGTGTTTTTATGAAACAGGAACTTAATGATACTTTTCGATTTTCATAATTCTCTCAGGTCAGAGGTGGCCAGCAGATTCTTACCCATGTGACAAAGCAGTGACCAACATCCTCAGGAAGTTGCTCATAGTTCACCAGCTCCTTCAGGAAAATACTGACACAAAGACAGATACGCACGCACGCATGCACACGCACACACACACACACACACACACACACACACACGCACGCACAAATTGTCAATACGCTTGTAACAAAGGGGATATCGTTTCAGGATCAGTTGATGATTACCAATTGCTTTAGGTCACAGGTAGGGACTTACAACATGTGTTTTTATGTTGCAGATTTGCCCTGAAGAGATCAATGTATGAGCAAGATAAACCAGTGTAAAAAAAACTAAGAAACAAAAAAAAAAAAGAATCTTTACTCACGTGACAACACTGATGAACATTTCCGTTTTCCTCATTTTCATTTTGAGACTGAGCACATATGAGTGAAAGGGGATGGATTCGTGATAGGTACTAAGAGAGTCAGAACTTAAAATATCTCCCCTCAAAGTCTAAGCACAAAAGTTCATATACTGTACAAGTTGTCATGGGATCTTGACATTGTGACATTGTCCACCTTAAACGACTTACTTGAAAATAAGAAACAATCTGATGATCACTCTTGAAAGCTATTAACTATGTGTCTCTCACTTGCTGTGAAAATCATAAATCTCCTGCATGTTGCCGAAGACGATGTGTTCCTTGGTGCTAATGCCTGGGGGAACCGCATCAATACTGTTCGTCATCTCCCACAAGTAGGTCTGAGAGACATGGAAATGTTTCTTATGAGGTAAACAAAGCAGAACTTAATATGACTGCTTCAATGCATCATGAGCTGTATGTTACCTCTAGACACTCCTGCAGATCCCGCACATAGGTCTTCTCTGTCTGCAGCAGCTCTGCCATGATGAACCTGAAATGAGAAAATCATCACTATACATAATAGCAATTAATGCATAATTTCTACACAAAAGTGAATAATGCAAATGGTTTCCGAATGCACCTCTGCAGTTTGAGAGAGAGAGATTATGTGTTGTATAACTGTGTTCAAAATATACCAATGTTTTTGATTACTGTTGAGCAATTTGATGCAGTTTATCACTCGTAAATTGCATGATCATTATCACTTTTCATTATCATATCCATTCATTTACATCATATCTTCTTTTGGAATTATTCAGCTCTAGCTATTGTGAGTGTCGCTTGACTACATCAATATTATGGTTCTTTTAACTGTTTATATTTCCAATATGGGTTTGACTTTTATCAACAACGGTTCTTTTGACTGTTTATATCACTATTTTAGGTTTTGTAACACTGAGATGCAGTTTTATCATGCTTTTAATTGTTTATGTGATGGTTGTCACTTTGTGGTTACATGTTTTTCTTTTCGAGGATTCTTCTGCATACATCATTGTATGTCTGAAGCGCCAGTGTGCAGCACTTTTTTTGAAAAGAATAGAGATCAGAGTCGTGAGATAATGCAAGTGACCCTTGGGATGGAGAGTTAAGGGCTTTTAATCTCAGAGGTCTCAACGAGATTTTGGTTTTCTTTTAGTATAGCCTTGTTTGATTCTTGCTGACAGAACATAAACTTTTCTGACCAACAGGCTTTTTCTACATCTTTTCCATCCTTAGTTGTTTGGTCTCACTGTTCTTTTTTCTGAAACTGTTGTGACTGAACAACTGCTGTTAGGAAAAAGGCAAGAGATTTCTTCCCTGTTTGGATTCATTTTTCGATGAAAGGGTAAAACCCAAAAGATACCCAAAAGAGATTTCCTCAATTTCCTCCCTGTTTCTTCACGTCAGACAGAGGCATCGCTCCTTCGCCTGCTTTTTGTGGGTAGGTTCTGGTTTTACCGATGATCAAAGCAGACACACTGAGCTTTCCTCTCCTCCTCTTCCTCGATATCTTCTCCCTTTCTGCCTCATTTGCACCCATCCACCCTTACCTGCATCCCTGTCTTGTGGACGCATGTTACTAATTGGGCGTCTTCCCCAGACTGTTGTCTTGTGCTTTATTAACCTGTAGCCGGCAGCTAGAAGACCACCTGTGATGACCTCTTAACATCTGGGTCCTGCTCCTACTGCTGTGCATCCATACACCTGTGCATTCCTACACCTGTCTCTGTCTCTCTCTTTCTCTCTTTATGTCTCTCTCCCCTTCCCTCTCTCTCTCAACCCCACCAGTCAAGGCAGTTGGCTGCCCACCTGCAGCCAGGCCTGCCCGAGGTTTCTTCCCTTTAAAGGAAGTTCTTCCTTGACACCGTTGCTAATGGGGAATATGTTGGGTCTCTGTGTGTCCATCCCATAGACCTTGACTGTTTACATGTTGAGGAGCACTACCTGCTCCATCTTTGAAAGTGCCGCAAGTAAAACTTCTGCTATGATCTGGCGCTATACAGATTAAATTGACTTGATTTGACTCTACCTAATTCCTGCACTTACTCTTTTTTTCGAGCTGATTTCCTCTTCTCTTCATTGACTCTGTCATTGGGGTCATGCAACTTGACCTCTGGGTCATCAGACAAGCTGGCCGGGACGATATCGAGTTCTAAGTCTTTTGTGTCCTGCCAACACAAACATAAAAGACAAAAATATGACTATTGACTGTTTTCATACAACTCTTGAAGGCAATAAAGCAGGGAGATTGTCATTACCTCAGAGGTGACCCCGAGACTCCTTTCCAGGCTCTCTTGGTGCTTAACCATTCGCAAGGAGAAATCTCTGTATTGACGGTCTACTGTGCTCACCCAACGTTTCAACTCCAACACATGGACATGACCTTTCTCAACCAGGCTATCTGCTAGTTGGATCAGCAGTTTTACCTTCTCTTTGGTTTGCTGCAGGGCAATGACACATAATCTGCACTGAAAAGGCATTTCTGGACCACTGTTCGCTTAATCATGGGATAAAGCACTGAGTTGCCTCTTGTAATGACTCTAACTGAATGAGATGGAAAGAAGTTAGTAAAAATGATCAGGAAATCAGTTAGCACTATGAACGCTATTACATTGTGGTGTAATAGCACTCAGTGTAATTGCATAATACACTGTGGTGAAAAGAGGACCAGAAGAACTTACTTGAACTTGAGAAACTTACTTTGGCGGTGTGTTTAAAGTGATAGTAGTCTGTGAGAAGCTTCCGTGTTTCATCACAATCATCCCCATTTGAATTGTGGGTCACAAGGTAAACATCTCCTGTTTCCTGGATCCAATCGAGTGCCTTTATGAATATGTACATTAACACACCAACAGAAATACCCCAACACTTAGACCAGACAGTGCCATTCTCACAGCCTTTGTATAGCTATCTATCAAAAGTTACAATCAGACACATTCTTAAATGCTCCATGTGTCACATAGATACAACATTTGGCGACAGTAACATGAACAAACCTGCTTGACACTGTGCTCAAACACCACATACTGTTGACACTGGTCCAGTCTTCTTTTTTTTAGGGTCCAGAAGTGAAGGACTCTGTTCTCTCTCTGCAGCAACTCATTCAGGATGGCTGATCAACCACACAACACAAGAGGGTTAATAGCATATTATTACACACACATCACAACTCCAAGACCCTAAAACCTGCCTCATGAAACAACTCAATGCAAAAAACAACATCCAAGTCTGTCAACTGGAGTGGGAGATCAAAAGCTTACTCAGACAATACAATTGGACTGATAGATATCTGACCATAGGCGACTGCCGGGACATCTACACACTCACTACAAGATAAACAAATGGAATAATTTCAAGCAGTGATTCCCATTTCCCCAATAAGTTATCTAAAGCAAAACATGTGTATTCATTCATCTATGCCTACCACATATGATGATAGTGGGAAGAGTTAAATTATCCTCCAGCACATATCAACAGGGAGCAAATTACCCTGTTTATCTACCCGTCTAGATTCAACTGATCAAAATTAGGCATGCTCCAGGTGACACAGCTACAATGGGTACTGATGTATTATACTGCAAATTTGGTCCTGATCCAATATCAATTTATGTATCTAGTTTTTATTTTTATTTTTCCCTTCTTAATTAGTACTAGTGCAATAGAAATCCCGATCCACACTCCATACCCGTTGGTGGCGGTAATGCACCAAAAGGTTATTTGCCAACCGCCATAAAACACCATAAGAAGAAGAAGAGGTAACTGCATTACCACCATTATTGATATCAATATTGACACTTTTTGGAAATTAGGCTGGAAGCATCATGAAATAGCTTGAACTATTCATGACACATCAGTATTTTAGGATTTTTTTTTTTTGATTGATGATCATCTGAAAACAGGGGAGAACTTGAAGAAAGCATATGGATAATTACAAATTCTTCTTCCTCCTCCTCTTCTGTCGGCGGCTTCCCTCAGGCGTTGCCGAAGAGGATCACCCCTCACCACCTACCTGTGTCCTTTGAATGATCAGATGATAAACCCACTGCCATCATGTCTTCCTCAACTACATCCATGAAGCTTCTCTGTGGTTGCCCTTCTTTCCTCCTTCCTGTATGTTCCATCTACGACACTCTCTATACAATATGTCCACTACACTCTCCTTCACACATGGCCAAACCATTTCAATTTTGCGTCACCCTATTGTTGCTCTGGTGTACTCATTTTTCATTTTTCATCTTTCTAATTGCTGGGCAGGATTAAAACCACTTTGTCCTGATCTTCAATCAGCACCTCTTCCTGTAGCTCACCATGATGAAATTCCAGTACCTGTGTTTTCAGAACTTCCTGATATCAGTAACCAAGATTCGTCCATTTGATCAGTACATTCTGTTAGAAAACAATTTTTTGCTCGTAAAACCTTTTTTGGATGTGAAATACTAACAAAAATCAACTGTTAATATCACAAAAATGCAATCAATGTTGTCAGAAAATTGGATTGAATTGAGAAAAATGGATGCCATTTTTGGATTCAGCAAAACGGTCCTAATTCAGTTGAAAAAACATATACAATTTTCAATTTTTGTCTTTTTTGTAACCCAGTGTTATTAAAGGTAGGTTGAAAACAATCGAATGGTGGGTAGAATGACGATCTAATACATCTAGAGAAGCTATTAATGATTTAAGGTGCCATGTAAATCTTATGCACAGAAATGTTATAACTGAATAATATGAGAAATAGCCACTTATATATAGCCGTTTACCTAAAAATAGTGTGCCTAGCGTTGATATTGATTTTTGAACATGAAAATCAATCAATTTCGGAGGACTGATGTTTTTGTAAATATCTGCACTTCACTCGTCATAAAAAATGGCCATGGAAAAAAATTCAGGGGATGTCCTGAGACAAAAAAGTCACAGTCACAGCACAAAAATCCATAGTAGTCAGCAGTGCAGTCATGCAGTGAGACCAATCTTTACTTTGGATTTACTTTGACTTTGGAAAAAAAAAAGCCAAAGTGGCGACCAGAAACCTCCATTGATGAAAACAGTGCCAAGGTTACAAGCAAACTGCAACGCCATCCTAAAACAAAACATTGTCACTTCAAGACAAGAGCAGTGACTACTTGAACTGGACCACTGGAACTTCAAGTACAGACTGAGCCTGTGTTTATATAAATGTTGTATTCAACTAAACTGAACATTCAAATGAACTTGATGAATGTCGAGTATTGAACGTTATATTCGACAATATCTACTTTAATACTTTTGTTGTGTATGTGTGCTTTGGTTCCAGAAGGTTGGGACAAACTGATCGGAAGAAAGGAAATTGTGAAGTTGATAGTTCACAGATACTGTTTTGTGATATGTGCAATATTTCCAGAATGATGCCATGGTGACATATGAATAAGAAATTCTACATCTAATCAGTGAAATATGAATCAGAATCTAATCAACAATGTCATAACCAAATTGCTGTAAAATTACAGACAACAAAAAGTAACAATATTTCAGGATTTTTATTTATTTTTTATGTTTTGCCATTTTCTACTTGGCATGATAAATGTAGTAACAGAGGTACGCTGCAGCACTCAGAGAAGGAGCAAATGAGAAGTTTAGCTGACCTTTGACTTGGGGTTCAGGTCCTCTGTTGAGACTGGTGGCTGCTGCCATGCTGACATTGTTTCTATGGATATACTTCAGGAAGACCTCAGCATTTCTTCGGGCTAGAGTACATGCCTGGAACATGAGACCAGGAACTCAAAATATGTACAGAATGTATGTAAGCATGTGTGCAAGCATCTATGCTTGTATGTATATATTGTATGCATGCATTCATGTGTGCATACATGCATACATACATAGAAGGACACATACATAGTAAGAGGTGACCAGCATGGGCAGATGGCAATCATAACAATTATGGTGCAGCACTGGCTCAGATTGTGAAAGAATTTGTTTGTACCAGAGGGTGCCTGGTTCAATTTCTGGTCCATACCAAAAAAGATGGTGTGCTTTTGATATTCTTGGTGTCAACATGTTATATATTTTCATTCCATGAGTGGTCGAAAGGTTGAACCTAAAAAGGTGGCAAGTGAGAGTATAGTGCCATATCTACATTTCTGTATGTACATACAAAGCTTTAATCTACAAAGCTCCCCAGCACTGGAACACACTGACACATGAGGTGTGCGACAATTACTATCTCCTCTGTTTTATATCGCAAAAAGTACCTGTTTAAAACTGCCAACAATCTGAGACCACCGAAACTCTGAACAATTTTTCATGTTTTTTGAGCTTTAATATTTTAGAAATACTTTTTAATACATAGCCACTCCTTCATTCGAATGTCAAGTGTTCTTGGATGCTTTGGAGGGCAGTGTTTCAGTGACAGGAATAGAGGTAGTGGGTGTAGTACTAGTATTCTCTCCAATTATATTGTCGAATAGCTATAGAGATTGTTTGTTTGTTTTTTGGTGTATTGCACTTATGTCACATCGTTTCCTGCCAACAGGTGCTGCTAAAACTTATTAACCTTGAGGAAGGCCTCTTTCTGCTCCAGGTGTTTGTTGATCAGAGGAGGAAGATGGTCGGAGTTGACCTTTGACCCCAATTTATCATCACACCAGTCCTCATCGCGACGATACTCTTGCTCCAGGCTCTCTAAAACACTGCAGACCTGGATAATCAAATGCAAAATGGGATTACAGCAATTATGGTTATTCCAGAGTGACAGGGGTACCCCAGTTCTATTACTGAGCCTATTTACATGCCCACTAAAAATCAGGTCATTATCCCCTCCGATGAGGTAATGTAATTTAGTAATGCATAAATGTAGTTCCAGTAATCTGATAACTTGGTTAGCAATCTGCTTTTTAGTGTGCATGTTCAGGGACTCAGTATTTCAAAGTCATTAGTCTGCATTTATATGGAAATATTTGTGCACATCTTTGTACATTTAATATATGCAGTAGTTTGAGGACTACCTGTTCAGACGTTTTGTAGAATGCAACAGAGGCATTGACCAGTTTCAGGCGGTCTTCCATCTTAAGCATTAGCTGTTGCCAGTGAAGAGCTACTTTTTCTGCACAATTGCGAATGGCCTCAGGATCATAATGACCTGCCTGAAGCAACGTCTAGGAACGACAAAGCAGAATGCAATCCAGTAAGAGAAGATGTGGAAACTTTTGTAACATTAGAATTTTGGTTGTTACAATTTCACAACAAGATGGATGTCAGGTAAAAAAACAAACTACATGGTTTCAACAACAGGGGTGAAATGGGTAATGTGAGAGAAAGGGAGGAGATGACACTGAGGATTCATCAAGAGATAACAGTGAGAAACAAATAGCAAACATCTGCTCAAACTGCAGGTGATTGAGGTGAAATCATGTCATTGAATTTGAATAGATGGATCTGAGAAATATTTGTGACATAGCATTTAATAAATAAATAAATTCCATAAATTCTGGACTTATGTTGTACCGGCTATATTTGAGAACAAAATAAATTTTGTACATACAGGTACGTACAGGTACATGAACATATGCTGCAGGTTTGAGATGAAATATTTACACAGGTTTGAAATGACATTTTCACAGAAAGATGGTATGCAGAAGATGTTGTTAAACATAGTTTTTAATTAAGGCTTGCTTCTTTTCAAACTGTGTCTAAAAATCAGCAATATGGCATCAACTCTGTGACAAAGTAACATGCCTGACTTTCTGCTTTTATGTCCTTTGAAAGGCCTTGTCATCTAATTACATTGACTTAATTCTTACCCCTATCCCCTTCAACATCTCAGCAATGATTCACTGATGCCAAGCTTACTCGCAGTCACTTTCCCTCATTGATGGCCAGATCAGTTGCTTTTACCTTGAAAGCTGCTTGATGTGCATTTTTTCTTTTGATTTCCATTTCGCAGGAGTTATATGATACATAAAATGACAGATCAAATCAAAAACCATCGGTAGTGTCTTCTTCTGCAATTTACTTTTCTCTCACATGACTGTCTGACTGCCCCCACTGGCCGTTAGCTGGTGAAAATGTATGAATAAGCCTCACTAGTGTGTAAGCCGCAGAGTTCACAGTATGAGAAAAACGTTGCTGATTATAGTCTGAATTTTAGGGAAATTTTGAGAGCTGCAGGATGAATGGGTGAATGAAGCCATCTAAAGATTAAATAATTGATATACAGTTTGCAATGACAAATCCTCATTTCAAGGTGAAAAGACAATGTTAAAACATGTAAGAAAGAACCTCTACAGAGCATGTCATTGTTACGTTGTCATGTCATTGTTACTCAGAAACGGCTCTTCAGCATGAAATTAAACAAGCATTTATTTACCTCAGCTTTCTGCTGGACCTGGAGGGCACTCTGATGAGTTTTCTGAAGAGAGTTTGCATGGAAGAGAGACTAAGAAGGCAGAGAGGGGGAGAAGTGAAGAGGCACAGCATACTTGCTTGTGCGTGTGTGTGTGTGTGTGTGTGTGTGTGTGTGTGTGCGTGCGTGCGTGCGTGCGTGCGTGTTCGTGCATGCCCATACCTCTATGGCCATCTGAAACTGTTCATGTTCTTTTTGCATCTGCTCTGCCTCAGACAGTGAGCTGGCACTCACTATGCTGGTAGTCAACATGGACTCACCATTACGGATCCAACCCAACACCTGCATGTTGGAGATGGGCACAGAGGGGACAATAAGATGCTCGGTAGATATGGTGGTAGAGAGGGGATCGCGGAGGGTCAGATGATAATGGATTTTGCAAAAAAGGTAGAATGGTAGTAGTAAAGGTGTTTGGACAGGCTAAGAAAAATCACAAGGATTTACCAGGTTAGGATTTATAAGAGAGCATCAAGGGAAAATCATGGTTAAGAAAAATGGGATACATTGAAGCAATACAAATAGCAAAAAGAGAAATGGCAAAAACAAACAAAGAGGCATATACTGAGCTCCTTGAGGGACTGAACAACAGACAAGAGACATGACAGAGAACTTGTATTGGTTGGCTGAGTGGGGAGATACAGCTGGGAAATCTGTGCAGCAGGTTAGGGTCTTGGAGGGTAGGGGCGAAACTGTAATAGTGAGTGAACAGAGTGTCCTTAGAAAATAGGAGTATTCCGAGGACCAATGAGAATGAAGAATGAGGGGCAGAGGACAGAGGAACAGTTGTGGAGTAGGAGGTGCAGTTAATATGAAAGCAGAAAATGCCAGAAGATATGAAAAGGCTGAAAAGACAGTTGGTCCAGATAGCACACCTATGCAGGTATGGAGATGTCTGGGAGAACTGTCAATTGAGTTTCTGGCCACATCTATAACAATTTTGGGAGGGCCGAAAGGATGCCCAAGGAATTGACATATGCCTTCGTGAAAACAAGGGTGATGTTCATATCTGATGGTAATGATAGAGACATAGAGCTAGCAAGCCACACCAAAATATGAGAGAGTTGTTGAAACTAGGTTGAGGCACAGGGTTAAATTGGCTTCATGCTATAAAAGAGTACCAGTTTTTGCCATTTTTGCTTTGAAAAAGGTAATGGAGAATACGGAGTGGGTCAAAAGGAATTGCATTGTGTCTTTACAAACCTAGAAAAAGTGTGTGACAGGGTTCCACAAGGGGAACTGTGGTGTGGTATGGTATGAAGTATTACAGTATGTTAAACTAGTTCAGGACATGTATGAGGATAACAAAACCGTGGTGAAGTGTGTGTAAGAGAGCCAAATGGGTTCAGGGTCAGAGTGGAGCTACATCAGGGATCAGCCCTAAGCCCCTTCTTGTCTGCCATAGTGATGTACAGATCAGGAGCAGGCAGGAATCTCTGTGGACAATGATGTTATGACACAAAGGTTGGAGACAGGTTGAACAGAACCTAGAGAGGTGAAGGTTTGCATTGGAGAATAGAGGAAAAAGAGTCACCATAAACAAGACAGAGTACGTGTATGATTGTGACTGAGGCAGGCTAACAGGTGAAGTTGAAAGGAACAGAGACAGCGAGGAGGGATGACTTTCTGTCATGGATGGGAACAGGATGGGTGGACGATAGCGTCAGAGGTGCTCTGTGATGGGAAGAGCTGTGTTACTCTTGAAGTTTGGTAGCTGAAATAGAAGACTGAAAGTTAAGTTTTATAGGATTTTAGTGAGATCTGCCATGATCATTGGTTTCAAAACTGGTTTTGTCTGAGGGACAGGCACAGATGAAGACGCTGTGGTGTAATTTGGGTGCAACCAGGCTAGAGAGGACAATGAGATCATCAGAGGGGCAGCTCCGGTAGGGCGCTTTGGGGAAAAGTAAAGAGAGGTGGGATTGTGATGGCTTGGTCATGTGCAGAGGTGAGATGGTGCATAGAGAAGCAGGTGACAAAGGATGATCCACTGAGGTGATACCTGAGAAGCATATGTGAAGATTTTTGCTCCTTTTTCAAGGAGCTTACTTGTGGTAATATCTGACATTCTCAGCTGCTGGATACAAATGTATGGAAGTTAAAATAGGATTTCACATTGTGTGTGTAATTGTGTGTGTGCATATATGTGGTTGTGTGTATACCTGTGTAACTTCAACTTGTATATGACATAGTTGTAGACTCTGCTCCAGTCGTGTGCGCGTATGCTGGGCACTGAGCTCCATTTCCTGTTGTTTCTCATGGAGGACCTCTAGCAGTTCCTGAACTTGACATGCCAAATCCACGTCTTTCTCGCTCGTCAGTTCAATTCCTGACACACACACACACGCACACACACATACACACACACGCGCGCAACCGTGCACACACACACACACACACACACACACACACACAGACACACGCACACACATACACACACACAAATGCAACAAAATCACAGTTCACATTTATTGTGCCTCCATAATGGCAGTTGTGTATTGCATTGTGGAATAGGGTGACTGATGCCTGTAACTTCAGTAACACAATCAAAGTCTATGAAAAATATCAGTATCAGATATTTTGGAAGGATATCTCACAATGTGACCGCTCCTACGACCCATGTCTACTGGTAAACCAAATAAAGGCGATACTTGCATGCACTATACTATATGCCCATGCTGCGCCTTAATTTCGTTGTGCCATGATTCTCTTGTTATGTTGCACAATGACAATAAAAGCATTCTATTCTATTCTATTCTATATGGTGCAAAGGTTTTACACTCTGTAGGAGGGGGAAAGCTATTAAATATACACAAGATACAATAGAGCAAACTTGAATGAAACTATTATTGAATCATAGTAATAGTTTTCTGACAGTCTATTATTGTCATTGCCATTATTGCCATTTATTTTTGTTTTGTCTTACAGCTGAAGTTTGTAACAGAACTTTGTAAAAAAAATAAAAAATAAAATGCTGAGGGAAAAATGAGAGTGTTTGCTTGAGCTCAGCTACTCTTAAAGACAACTACAGCAGAAAAAGTATGGGAAACAGTAAAGCAGGGGTGCTCACACTTGTCTGACTTTGAGTATGGCCGAGTCAAGGAGGCTGACCGAGCAAAAACAAATAAATATCTCATTAATCAGTATTTTCAGAATACAGTCGACCCTCGTTTCTCTGGACGAATACAGACTGGACCTAGTCCGGACAATGAAAAAGTCCAGACAGTGAAAATTGACTACCGGACATTGAAAATTGAGTACTGTACAGTAAACAGCCTACATTGTCTCGCACACATACTCCTACGCGCAAGCGTGGCTGCTTCGCTGGTGGCGTCGTCTGCCGGGAGAGCCACCTATCGGTCAAAGTTGTCATTCTTCGGACTGGAGCGGCTGGAGCGGACATTTAGTCTGGAAGGCGGACATTGTCTGGACAATTGAAAGTCCGGACATGTGAAGCCCGCACAATCGAGGGTCGACTGTACTCAAATCTCAAATTATTTTTTTTTAATTTGAAATAACGAAAATAATTTAAATCCATTCCAACCATTTTTTCCCAGAATAATCTGGTTTTGTCACAGTTGTACACTTGTTGCAGAACATCGCCCTCCTCTGCGATGACTACCTCACACATATAGCAAAAAGTGTGACGCATTCCTCTGCTGCCTAAATGTCTGCACTAGATGCTAAGCCATGCCTAAATAAAATGAAACCAATCAACGACACAAATGACTATCCGTCGTGTTGGAGCCGTATTCTAATCTTTATGCCTTTTCCCATCTTCAGGTGGGAAAAGGTGAGACTAACTCACATTGACATGCAGAGTCCAACAATGTAATGGAGGTGGTTGTGCACATTTCCTCTTGTTAGGGCATCTCTCCCCAGTAAGTAACCTCCAAAGTTGTACATGAACGCTGGACTTCTACTGAATCTCTAGTCTCTGAGTCTCTAGTTCCAAAATCTCACCCTTCTTTTTACACTAGTTAAGCTGAGAAAGCATTGCAGTTTTCAATGCCTCAGGATAGTCACTGAACGCATTGCATATGCTTGTAGATGAGAAAGTAGGCAGCCTTTAGGATTGCTGTAGCAGCCAGTGTTTATTTTCACGCACACAAACCGCAGTCTCCATATCCGATTCATATTGGCTGCCCTGCCAGTCAATCGAAGGCAATAGTCGTCTTTCTCTCTAGAGCAGGGGTCATCAACATTTTTGGCACTGTGAGGTACTTATAGTACCCTGAGTGACACAAAGGGCTACTTGTGACGAATTTCCTCATTTTTTCAGAGGTTGATAACCCTAACCCTAACCCTCACTTTCAACTTATGTATAGCTCTACACAGTATTTATGAACCATCATAATTCACTCAGAGACAATAATTCAAAAATAAACTCTCAATGAAGATTCCTTAAAGATTGTTGCTAGTCTTAGACTAGGCAATGAGGGCTACTCCATAGGTCCTTGAGGGCTACCTGGTGCCCGCGGGCACCACTTTGGTGACCCCTGCTCTAGCAATTACTCAAAAATTGCTGCACACAACAAACTAAATACGTGATAAATGATTTGTGACTCTGTTATGTCTGGATATGGAATACAATAAGACGCACATACAAAATATTGGAACTCTCCTCTGTGAGTTTGCATGTCAGCCATGTTTTATGGACATCCATGTCCACAACTACACACAAAAGCATTCAAGTCCATCTTAGGGACGTTAATCAAGTGTGGGAATCCATTACTATGCTAATACCAACCCCCTTTTAGCTCCCTTCCTTTACATATCTATAATGTAAATGTACCGGCAGCCCGACACAGCACGTCCGCAAGCCT
>OMPJ01043264.1:3309-27241 GCA_900312935.1 Carapus acus
AAACAAAAAAAAAAAAAAAAAAAGGATCACCCAAGAGTCTGTGAACATCTCGAGAGAAGGCCTGCTGACAGAGCAGCTGGAATTCAAGTAGTTACCACACAAGTTATTTGAGAATTCCTTTCATCAGTAACATAGAAGCAGCGACCATTATAGTAACCCCAGCCAGACTGACAAGTGGTACCTATGACACAAAACCAGTCATGGATCAAAATCTCTGGATTTACAGTGATGGAGATGCTTCATGTTGAAGAGCCCAAGACGTCATGAAACAAATAAAGCCAGACTGACCAGCAAACGACACCTGTGAGCAAAGAGGAGACAAAAATCAGTGGGAATGAGAAAGAAAATGTCCTCAAACATGTGAGGGAGAGACTGACAGAGAACTGACAAATTCTGCAACAAAGAGGAAAATAAAGTCACGTCTGAAAAGACAAAATATTTGGTAAAAATAGCCCTTGAATTTGTGCTTGCGCCGGAACTCCATACCCATCGTATTTTTGTTACACAATGTGAATTGTCGCAATGACAATAGAGATAAAGATTCCTTTTTTCCCGAAACCCCTCAGGACCTGGAGTGTGTTGAACTCACCGAAGCCACGCTGAGGAGGGTGACGAGATGAAGAAGAGACGCCATCTGTGTGACAGAGACAGAGAGGAATCCACATTACAAAGCTAGGTGACAGACAGTGATCAAAGAGATGAAAGTGAGCCGACCATTGTGGTGATGAAGAGGAGCTGACGTTGTAGCAGCAGGTTCCTGACGGAGGATGATGTGTGGGGAGAATTTCCATCTTTAGTATCCTCAGCCTCGGTCCCTAAGCTACACCCTCGGGTTAGTGACATTGCAGAGACATCAGAGATCCTCCCTCTGTGCACACACATCTGTTTTTGCCAAGCACACACATGTACTGCTCACCAGGCACCAAAGTGCACGGCCTCCAGGGGAAAGCTGCACGTCTGTCCGACATCTCTCCGACGTCTGTCTGACATTTCCTCTTAAGTTTCCAACCCCAAACTGCTCCCACACTTTGTGACGGGGCCCTGTGGTAGTTGAAGCAAAGTGAGCGGCTGCTTCCTGGCAGTTTTGCTGTGACTTTTCCAGATAATTTGGAATTAGTTTGAAATAGCTGAAAACTTAGGGATTTCTTGCCTGGACGATTTTGACCTCAGATGTGTGTTTGTATTTATAGCTGTGACGAGGGATGAAATCCGGTATCACCCAGAGCGACACAGCACATGATGACGTCTGCACTGTGCACGTCTGACTTCCTCAGGCTGTTTGATGAAGGAAGTCCAGCACTCACTGTGAGAGCCCCAAGCTCATCAGCTTCAGAAGGGAATGTTGACACAAGAAGTGAATGCTCAGTAGGCAAAGACGCCGGCAGCGTCAGTCAACAGTCACTCACACGCTCTCACACACACCCACGTACTGTAGATGCAACGTGTCGAAGGTAAAATTGCCAAGACATGACAAAGCCTTTTAAGGAGAGAGAAAAAGAGAGCGTGGGAGGGAGGGCGAGAAAAAAAGAAACAGAGGGGGAGGGAAGGGAGAGAGGGAGACAGAGAGAGAGCTGCTCATCAACAGTATGAGATATTTGCTATTTGACTTAAAAGATTAAAAGGGTGCCAATGATTTAAAGTGTGCAAAAAAAAATAAAAAAAAATAGTGTTGAGACAGCTGAGTGACCTTCATCACGTCTACCGCCATCTGGCCAAAGCACCCCAACAACAGGCCTCCATGTTGTCCTCACCTGGAAGTCTGTCAGGAGGTTTGAGGTCACTACCTGTTTCAGACTCAGTCTGTTGAGTGTATGTTATCATCCTTCCACATCATTTTTATGTGTTTTGTATTTTTGTCGAGGCCCCTTTATTGTATACATCCACGTCGTTGGAGGTCAGGTGACCAGCCTAGGCCAATGTATTTAATGGGCGCCTTTTTTCATTGCGGTGTGTGTGACACCTCTTTAGGTTGGTGGATTGCTGGAGATGAGCAAATGAAGAATACACAATATATGCTAAAAAAGAAATTCGGTTTCTCAATATTCCGTCCTAAGATGACTGAAAAGGCATCGATATTAACACAGACTGAGGCCTCATGGAGCTTCTGGCTCTGGACCGATGAGCTGATATGGAATAAAATCCTCTGCTTTCTGAATGACATTTCTCTTCCTATCGTGAAGAATGTTTTACCTGTCGCCTTTTACAATTGCGTGGCTCAGAAAAATGAGGCAACTTTGATAGTCAAAGTGGGGCGGCTCCATGAAGCACTTCATGAGCTGACTTATTTGTCATTTCGGGACAGCGTTACCAGAATAAGGATTATTGTACCGGAGCGATAATATGAGGGGAATCATCGTTCCCCTGTATTTCCTCACTCATTGGATGGGCACTGCGGACCATTCAGTCAATCATGGCCGTTGTTCTGAGGCATACCCAGACACGTCACTCCCAGCTCACATTTAGAAAAGTCTGATTGGCTGGCATTTCCAGCATGTGCTAGTGTGGTTGAGTTGTTAACATCTGACAAGTGTGTGATGACTGATTTGCCAATGCCCCAGTGCAACTAATTTCATACAGTTTAAAGTCCAATTTAATCTGTAGCGCTGCAAACAGCTGTCATTCCACACTACATCTGTGAGCGTCCTGCTTGGTGCCTGAGCCAGAGCTTGAAATCCGTAACGGCACAGATGTGCAATCGCCATGACAACAGAAAATGGAAGCTGAGGATGGAAGGCGACAGAGCGGCAGTTGTGCACCATGTGGGTAAAAGCATCTTGCAGTAAATCTGAGGTGGAAGATACCACTCGACAGTTCGCTTGCTTGACCCCCCCCCATCCACACACACACACACATACAGAGACACACACCAAAGACACACGCGCACTGTGATATTTGTGCAGTCGGTGGCATTTATTTCTTGAAGATGAACGACACAGAAACAAAAGATAGAGTCCACATGGTTAATCACACATTGTAAAGCAACATTAGCCTTGATCGAAGACAAAATAGTGTCCCCTTGTGGCTAAATCTGGCTCGACATCATTGTCATTGCAAATGATGGCGCTGTCCTGTCAACGACTGAGATAAGCAAGATGAACACTCATCGACAATCACTATGTGCAACTATACTCAAGAACTTTACAAGCTAATAACAAAATGAATGATTGGTAGTAATACTTCTTACGTCATCATCACAGCAACATCAATGATAATACTAGATTGCAGGGTGATTGAAAACACTGGGTTACAAAAAAGTTGAAAGTTGTCTATGTTTTTTCATGTGAATTAGGAGCATTTCGCACCACTGCATTAAAAAATTACATCCATTTTTCAAAATCAGGTCAGTTGTTTTTTTGTAGGAGAAATCTGGTTGTTTTCTAGCAGAATGTATTCATATAAGGGAAAAATCTTTGTTACGGAAGTTCTCCCAAGACAGGTGCTGGAATTTCATCATACTGAGCTACAGGGCGACGTGCCGATTCAAGAATAGGATACTTATGTTTTGAATCATCTTGAAGAAATGTATTCCACCACATCAAATAGTACAAATAAGTATTAATGAATATCATGGCTGTCAGCTCTGAGACCGACACCAACATGGACACACCACCGCCTCCGCTGGCCTCCGGTTAGTGGGACTGTGGGCTGCTTTGAGAGAAGAATGGCCGTGCTAATGAAAAGGCAGGGCCGGTCTTGGGTTACCTCGGCTTGCCAGATGGCCCCCCGAGTGTGAGGCCTTTTCTCACATGACAGCATCATGTATTGTTGAAGTTTGACATCCAAAAAGTTTTCTGTGGTGTACAAAGGCGGAAAGAGTCGCACAGATACACCTTATTGTTTGTGACAGGTGTTCATAAAATGATGAATTCTTCTACACTGAGTTTCCGAATCACTCCCTGCACAACTTAACCGTGAGTGTTATTATTGCGTTGTTGAAGCTTTTAAACGATTATAGTCGATCGCAGACGACATTCTGCGGTAATATCATCATGTAAACGTGTCATAAGTTCCCCTTGGCCGCCTATCGATGAGGCAAAAGGGACACTGGCCCTTTAAGAGATGACGCAATGCGGTTCAACTGGTGGCCCACTCGGTCGTGTCGCTCGCCTGGAGGACGGATCGGATCCGGGCCCGCTCCCGCCGCCGCTGCCGCCGCCGCCGCCCCTCACGGTGAACCGTGGCCCTCGCGGGTGCCGAGGCGACGCTGGAGGGTCTCATGATGGAGTTCTTGCTGGGGAACCCGTTCAGCACGCCGGTGGGGCAGATCATCGGTGAGATGCTCGTCCTTCCACCGTCACTCCCAAATGCTCCATCCAGTTCTCCGTCATTCTGTGAAGTCACCGCGGCCAACACACGTGTGCCGATATCACCGGCGGCCTACGCGGAATTTACACATTTATGTGCCTCATTGTGACCGGCATATTATTGTTTTTGCGACGTTAAAGCATAATTTTGAGTTATTTATGGATTCGGATTGTCAAGGGAGCAGCGGGTTTTATTCTTGAATGACACGGCGGTCGACCAATCACACGACAGTGGGCGGGACTTACCCGCCATTTTCTTCACTTTGATTGGCTGTTGTCGCTCATGTTTATCCCGTAGTCAAGTGGGCGCGACACATCCTCCTGACCCACATTTACAAACCAGTTCAGCCAAAATTAATGGACATCGGTCATGTGAAAAAACGAGTTGACGCGTGACTAACGATTGAAAAACGCATCGTATCGCGTCGTATGTGTCGTCTTTGCGAATTTTGCTCCCTCACAATGGATTTCAAAGACTTCATCAGTCAATGACTAATCGAATCTGCTGATACTGTGCATCTCAATGAGAGACAGGCAACAGATGTTTGTTTTCAATCAATCAGTGGATTGATTGATCAACATATTGATTCACAGTGTTACAGACTCTCACTCTCAAATGATTATTTGACCGCAGCATCGTTCATTTTGCTGCTACATTTATGTCTTCTCGCCTACGTTCCACAGAACGAGCAACCAGCTCAAGCCTGCCGACTGAAGACTGGGAGCTTAACATGGACGTCTGCGATTTGGTCAACAGCAGTGAGGAGGGGTATGTGTGTGCATGTGTGTGTATGCACGTATGTGTGTGTGTATCCCTTGCGTGGCACACACTGACATTTCTCTGACCATTGCAAATTCTTTCACCACAGACCTCGAGATGCAGTCCGAGCCATAAAGAAAAGGGTTGTGGGAAACAAGAATTTCAAGGAGGTTATGATGGCGCTGAGTGTGAGTCCCAGGACGCCATTACTGTTGAGACCAGATGTGTGTTTGTGTGTGTTTTAAGATCAATTCTGTTCTGCTCAGGTACTGGAGACGTGTGTGAAGAACTGCGGCTACAGGTTCCACATCCTGGTCACCACCCGGGAGTTCATCGAAGGGGTTCTGGTCCGGTCCATCATCCCGCGAAACAACCCTCCGGCGGTGCTGCACGACCGCGTCCTCGGCATCGTGCAGGTGGCGGATGTTCCGGTCCAATTCGTAGCTATCGGGCTGTCCCGGTGGTGACGGCGTGTCCCTGTCTCCGTCCCTCCAGGCCTGGGCCGACGCCTTCCGCAGCTCCCCCGACCTGACGGGCGTGGTTTCCGTGTACGAGGACCTGCGGCGGAAAGGCCTGGAGTTCCCGGCCCCCCTGCTGGTGGCCCCCTCGCCCACGGAGCCTCCCAAGAAGGTGCGAAGAGGCGTCGCCCTCCTCTCTCCCTCTTCGTCCTCGCCTCTTTCGTGTCTCTCGCTCGCTTCTCTGACCCCCCGTTCCTCTCGCCTTGCTTCCCAGAACGGGGCTGTTGTCGCTCTGTCTGCACTCAAACCTCCTCCCATCTTCCTGCAGGCCCGCGAGCCAAAACACAAGCAGAAGGGGAGCAATGCCTTCACTCCCTCCCAGGTGATGGGACCTTCTGCTTCCTCTTTTTTCCTCTTCCTCTTTCTCCTCCTTCTGCCTACACCTCTGCTTTTCATTTTCCTTCGACACCCTCGAGATCAACATGGCGACCGCCACCCTCCTCACTCGTGTCCACGCCCCCTGTCCTTAGATGAGGAAGCTGAAGTCGGAGCTGGGAGTGGTGAGGAGCAACCTGACGGTGATGTCGGACATGATGAGTCAGCTGGATCCCGTCACGGCCAAGAAAGCCGACGTGGAGTTGCTGGAGGTACAACACCACTCCGGGATTCTTTCGCCGTTTTATTTCCTGAGCCCCCCACGGTTTCTGATCTGGTGCCACCGCGCCGTCTTGTGTTGCATGCGACCCCCCCGCTTTCTCTGTGATTGTGTCATTAGCAGCTGTACACAATGTGTAAGGAGATGCAGGACCGGATAGTGAAAATCGTGCCCAGTCTTAGCGAGGAGAAGCTGATCCAGGAGTTGCTGGCCGCCAACGACGAGATGAACTCCACCTTCAGCCGCTACCACAGGTGAGACCACAAAACATAATGAGGACGAACCCTCGAGTCGACGCTCAGCGGCTAATATCTGCGCTTTGTAGGTTCGAGAGGCGGATGACGAATGGCGGACTCACACCGGAGGAGGTGAGAGAGTATTCACAATGATTGGTGCGGGTGTCTCGCCGCATCGTGCTCCCTAACGCCCCCTTCTGTCTCTCAGGAACACACCTACGTCAACGTCACCGAGCTCCATTTTGCGCCCGAGCCCGTCAACCAATCGGGGCTGGCCTCGGGCACCTCCGACAGCCAATCGCCAGCGGACACCGTGTCCAGCCAGATGGCCGCGCTCAGTAAGTGTTCGTCCAGAACGGACCGCCGGTCCACCCACGTGCCCACCAGCTCTCGGTGTAGCCTGATATTTGACACCACGAGGGGAGATGTTTGCAAAACAGCACCTGGATGTTGTCTTGTTTCAGACACTGACAGCGCCACCTGGTGGGTAGTGCTGGAACTGGCATGAAAGCACCTCTGTCACGATTCGATTCGACTCAATTCAGTTTTATTTGTATCGCACCAAATCACAACAGAAGCTACCTTAAGGTGCTCTCCAAGAAGGAGCAGGTAGAGGAGGGATGTCACACACACTGTGGGGTGCGAAGTGTTGGTACACACACTGATCTCATGACGTGTTGACCTTCAAACCTACGAACCTACAGAAAATCAATTTTGTAGAGATAAACTCACATGCCGGGCACAACCTGCAAGAGCGAGCAAGGCTTGAAGAACCTTGTTCACACCTCTGTGTGTATGTGTGTGTGTGTGTTTGTGTTGATCTGCTTCACGTTGTGTTTGACAGGTACCAGCGAATCAGAAGAAGCTTTCCCACAGAAAAGGAGCATCCACACACACAGGTGCGATGTTCCACCATCAATACTTCACCTGATTGGTTTCAGACGTGATGGAACGGTGCTGTGATGCATTTGTGTGTATGTGTATGTATGTGTGTGTGTGCATATGTGTGACAAATGTGTGTGCTGGACACTCGCTGCTTATTTGACTTGGCAAGTTTTCTGGAATGTGTGTCCAAGGCTCTCCAGTTTCTTGGGTTTATTGTGGCAGTTAATGGGAAAGGACATCTTTGTGTGTGTGCGTGTGTGTCCCACAGTGAAGCTGCAGTGGACGGTTTGGTTCCTGCTGAGGACAGTCGGATCCAAAGCACTGTGAGTACAGATCCTTGCTGTGTCTGGGACAGTCCGATGTTATCGCATCCAAACTCTCAAGTTACATAAAAGTGTGAAAGTGTGTTAAGTAAAGGACTAAATCTGTCCCGTGAAACCGTCCAAACTCATGAGGATAAGAATATTAAATGTGGATTAGAATGGAATAATTATTATTATTAGTTTTACTATAGCAGGAGTGTCACTAGGAGTTGTGGCTATGAACATTAGCGCCAGTAATAGTGATGATGACGATTATTATTATTGTTGTTGTGATGATTTAGTCATTGATATGTAAAAAAAACACGTGAAACCTCATTGGGTGTGTGAGTGTGTGTGTGTGTGTGTGTGTGTGTGTGTGTGTGTGTGTGTGTGTGTGTGTGTGTGTGTACATGCGTGCTCACACTGTGCATCTTTGATATTTAGTGGAGCCAAAAGTTGAATTGAAAAGCAGCAAGAGAAAAGTATTAACAGCAGTGTCCTGCAGACTGGCCCATAGCTGAACAAAGTGTGTGTGTCTCAATTTTACCCCTGCCTTATGACCACTCTCTGTGTGTGCACGAAGGACGACAGTGCCGCCTCGTCCCGCAGCTCCTCGCCAAAGTTAGATTGGATGATTAAAAGGGGAATGGTGGGTCTCGTCTGTGTTTCTTGGGTTTTGTGTCTCCTGGTATGATGGCGGTCATGCAGCTTTGATTTTGCTGTGATTGTTGGTGTTCGTTCGGAGTGGGTTTTTTTTTGTGTGTTTATGTTTTGGACGGGCTGTGGTGAGACGCAGTGATGGACCGTGTTTGGTTTGCATGCTGGACTTTGTTGAGGGCCGTTCCTGCTGAGTCGGGGTTTCTCCCCCACAGCATGACTCTGTGTGTGCAGGCTGTTGTGCGACATTCCTCATTTGTTGCCCCGTTGTGAAATTTGTCCTTTTTTTCTGGCACTGCATCTCATTTTGACCTGCACTATCTCTATTTTTGGGGGAAGTTTGCCACGTTTTTGACATTTAGTATCAGCCGTTTTAGCTGCATCCCAACTGAAGTTGTCTTTCTCTTGTAGATTCCCATCGACCAGTCCAACATCATGGACGACATTGAGAAATGGCTAGAACTGGAGGATGAGGTGAGTGAGCCAGTCAGCGTCAGACGTGTGTGAAAACACACACACAGACACGCACACGAGCACGACCTCAAACTTATGTCACAACAGTCACGAAAGCAGCTGTAAAGCCAAATCTGTCTTCCCACAGAATGATGACTTGGACGACACGGATGGCGTGACTAGTGAAGGTGAGGGGACACTGTGTGTGCGTGTGCATGCGTGCTTGTGTGTGTGTGTGTGTGTGCATGCTGACTCGGCTTCCACTGAAAATTCTAACTACCAATAACATTCATTATGTGGAAGCTCTCAAGATATTTTCAGGGCTGTGACCAATATTAATTTCTGCCCAAAGGACGCTGAACAAGCACTTTGCTCATCTGTCTATTGAACTGAATATTATCTGCGCAGTTATGTTACACAAGCATACAAATTGTCGTGTTGTTGCCGTCCCACACACTGGAGGATATTTGTTCTCATTTTTTCGTTGTTTCTGTTCTATTCTCTCTCTATTTTTCTCTCTGTAATCTCTGCCCTCCCTCTCCGTAGAATTTGACCGATTTCTGGCAGAGAGAGCAAAAGCCGCCGATCGCCTGCCGTCGCTGAGAGCCTCCCGGGAGGCCAACCACTCCACGTCTTAGGACACACACACACCTGCACCGCACCAACGAAGATCCTCCACCCAGACGTAGGAAGAGGAGCTAATAAATGTGATGGTTTAAATGCACATCAGATGGGGAGTTTGTGGGATGAGCAGCCCGTAGCAACGGAAGACTCCAGGCTTGTTTTTTTTTTTGTTTTGTTTTGGTATCGTTTTTGTTTTTTACTTGGCATTGTTATGAAGGGTTTACCTGTGTCTGGAATGCAAACATTTGCACATTTTATACGCCTATATTCCTGCTGTTGTATGAGCATTGTTACAAAGCAGTGAAAAAGCAAACTTTTACAACATAGATAGTGTATTGCTCTATGCTGACGTGTATATTAATGTTGATTCTGCAAAAATTATGGTGGGTCCGATCGCTGTCGAGGTAGCAGATGCTGTTAAGTGAACCTGACTGCGGCTCAGGCTCAGCTGTTCACATCACCGCTAATGTAGGGTGGTGATGCAAAGTCTGGAAAAGAAAAGGAATTTTTTTTTTTTACGTCCAACTTTCCCCTGTGAAGGCGCTTTACTTGAAGTTTAACAAGTCTTACAGACAGTCGTGACTAATTTGCAGTCAAATTACACTAAAGCTGTCTAAAACCCAATGTGTCTGGTGCTTCTTTCACCCTCAAAATGTATCAATCGATCGCATGAATGTGCAGCACGTTTTCATAATAATTTTCCTGCATGACAATAGTTGTTAAACATTCATTGAGGGTAAGTGTCAAACTTAAAGGCATGTTTTTTTATGTTTTGTTTTTTTTAAATGGCGTCAAATAACGAGAAATGTTAAGAGGTGAAACAAGTCCATGTTTTTTTCCGGATTGGGACAAATATCCCGTAGAATTAGCGTCATGGTCATCTCACCAAATTTAACACCAAAAAGATGAGAATCCGCAGCTGTTCCTCACGGTCTGCGCACATTAATTGAAATACAAAATCGTATCTTTATCGATATAGTGGGAAAAATGTGGGTCACACAGTCTTTGGTCACTATTTTCACAGCTGTTGACTTGTATTTCAAATCTGAAAATACAAGAGTAAAGCAGAGCGACCTTAGAAAAATAAACAAAAATGAATGAATAGTAAATGAAAGGTAATTATTGTAATTCACGAGCAAATTACATGGTAGTTACTTCAGTCAGTGATTAAACAGTCACCAAACTGACTAAACTGCCGTCTGTCAGACGCCTCTGTCTCTGATTGGTCATCAGTGTCACGCCCATTCCCCTCACGTGACCTTAGCCGCGCCTCTCGCCACCAGCGTCAAGGCCTTGTACACATGATTTTGTAACCCTGTGACAGCCAATATGTCTCTCGGCTCTGTCGCTCGGAACCTGATGAACCCGGTTCGGGGGATCCTTCGGCCGCTCCCCGTCCTCAGCCGGGGTTACGCCGCGGTCGCCGAGGCCCGGGCGGTGCTTGAGAACGAACTCGGCAACATCCGAGCCGCGGGGACGTGGAAAGCAGAGCGGATAATCACGTCCAAGCAGGGCTCTCACATCAACGTGGACGGCAGTCGTGGCAGTACGTAGCGCCGATTTACAGAATATAACGGGGAGCAGGGGAGGATAGATAATCATCCACACAGGGACCAAACCTGTCGGTGTTTGCGATGGAATGTCAGGTCCGTGAACGCACCACAGTGAGTCCGATTGTTATCTGTTGCTGTGTTTTCGTTAAAGCAGCCAGATTAGCCGGAATTTTGAATGAAAGTATTTAGTGGCCGTGATTTAAGGCTCACATGCCTCAGAAAAGTCTCAAGTCCAAACAGCTCACCATGTTTAAAACTAAGGTGGAGTACAATCTTAGATTTTGTGGCAGTTAGATTGGAAAAATAGTGGGTTTCGTTGGCGTTTACCTACACGGTTTGTCTATTTTTAACCACAAATGAATGCGCTGGGTTATGACCCTGATTGTGAGGCAATCTTGCCCTTTTTCAGGAAGTTACAGGCTGTTTGAAAATAGCAAATACAATGTTGTTAGTTCGGGTGGAAGATTTTGCATCAGCCTTTGGTGTATTACACAGCAAACAGGAAAGTGAACCAGAATTTGATATGACGGGACCATTGACCTATTTGTGTCTGGCCTGTTGACACGAGGTCACCATCCCCACAAAGTGAAGTTGATTCTGTTTAGTGCACATTGTGGAGCGGCGCTGTCCTTGATTTTCTTTGTTTTGGTATTTGATTTCACTGTTTGTCCTCATCCCCATTCTAGCCAAAATACAAACACATTCCTTGGGTAAAGAATCCATCCTACCCCCTTATTCCTTCTAGGTCACAGGTGTCAAACTCAAAGCTGGCGGGCTTAATGGGGCCTGCTGCGTCATTTTATGTGGCCCACGAGTGCCTGAATGACTGTTTCAACATTACTGTAGTCTGCTTCATTTAAACCTGCATTGACCCACAAACTACATCTCCCTAAATGCATGAGGATCATGTTTTTGGTAAAGTGACGGCAGCTGTGCTCTGACAGGATACACACACATAAAATGTCAGTTTGTGAAGAAACACCATTGTGGATCACGTTAGGGAACCAGGTCTATGAAAATGGGATATTTATGAATTGAATATGTAGAAAATTTTAATATTAGATATTTCCAAATATGTAGTTGCTTTTAAAAAAAAAAAAATCACATTAATGTCTGCTTTACAATGCCATTGTTATCTGGCCCCTTAAGAGTTTCACACCCTTGTACTAGGTATACTGAATTTCTGTGCCAACAACTACCTGGGGCTCTCCAGCCATCCCTCCGTGGTGCAGGCGGGGATTGACGCCCTGCAGACGTACGGAGCAGGCCTGAGCTCCGTCAGGTTCATCTGCGGCACACAGGTACGTTCCTTGAACGTGCCTCTCTCTGGATCCGTAAATGTAGCCCCAAAAACTGAGCATCGTATTTGCCGATGTGGGTGTGCAGGACATTCACAAAAACCTGGAGCAGAAGCTGGCGGAGTTTCACGAGAGGGAGGACTGCATCCTCTATGCTAGCTGCTTCGACGCCAACGCTGGGCTGTTCGAGGTACAGTACGTTGATCTGATAAACACCAGGGAAGGCGGAGCCATGGGTAAGAAACGCGGTTTCCCCCCCGCCAGGTTCTCCTGGGCCCGGACGACGCGGTGCTGTCCGACGAGCTAAACCACGCCTCCATCATCGACGGCATCCGCCTGTGTAGGGCCAAGAGGCTCCGCTACAAACATATGGACCTGGGCGACCTGGAGGCGAAGCTGAAAGAGTCGCAGGTGACGTTTCCAGTCACATTTTGCATCTCAGCCGCAGGACTGACGCGTCTCGTCTTCATCCCCAGTCGTCCCGAATGCGCCTAGTTGTGACGGACGGCGTCTTCTCCATGGACGGAGACGTGGCTCCTCTGAGGGAGATCTGCAACCTGGCCGAGCAGTACGGGGCCATGGTGTTTATTGACGAGTGTCACGCCACCGGCTTCCTTGGGCCCAGAGGGAGGTCAGAGGGGGACGGACTGCAGTCCCGGTTTGTCAACTCTTTAGCCTCTGAAGCACTCACTTGTCTATGTCTGGCTGCTTTCAGAGGGACGGACGAGCTCCTGGGAGTGATGGACCGAGTTCAAATTGTCAACTCCACCCTGGGAAAAGCTCTGGGAGGAGCAGCTGGTGTGTCTCTCCCAATTTTTATTCCGCACATGACGACTCTGATGAAACACGTTGACCTGTCAGGCTGTACTTTGCTAATTGTGTCCGTGTTTCCCCGTGTCTCTACGCCAGGTGGCTACACGGTTGGCCCCAAGCCTCTCATCGACCTGCTGAGGCAGCGCTCGCGGCCATATTTGTTCTCCAACTCCCTCCCCCCTGCTGTTGTGGCCTGTGCCACGCGGGCTGTGGAGCTGCTGCTGGCCTCCAGCGAGATTGCGGAGAGCATGACGGCCAAAACCATGAGGTGCGTTTGCTCGGGCGGGGGAGGGGCTGAGAGGCGCGCCGTCGGAGTGGAAATGTTTAAAAGCTTTCGGCTGGCACACTCACTCCTGCAGTGCCACTCGGACGACATCGCAGGGGAACACTCATTTGAAACGAGATAGCGAAGTTTACCATCCGACTCCAAGTAGTGGAAAGCTTTGGAACCGTCGGGGTTTCAGGGTGTTTGTGTAAGAAATTAGACAGTGGTCTGCCGAGCAAAAACGCCGCACACACTTTGTGTGAGTGTGTGTTCTCATTGCTGCTGTGCTGGCATGGAGTGTGGGAGAAATACATTGGCTTTGACTTCCTGTGTTTGACCTTGTTACTTCTTCTGCTCCCTTGCCAAATGTGCAAATGTGAGCTTACTCACACTGCAAATAACAGGAAATACAGAAACATCACACCCTGTTTTTCTCACAGATAATTAGGCAATAAGTGGCACAAATTTGTCTTGACTGAAAAGACTCTCTGACATTTTGATTAATTTGTACAAATTGTGTTTGTGACCATCAAAGACACACTTGCTCACAAATTATCAGACAAACCTGATTTAATGTAATCTGTGTAATGAGTTTATAACATTTTGACATAAAGTAGACTTATGTAGGTCACTTTGGGGACCACATGACTGTTGCGTGGTTGGTGAAGAATGTAAACAATCACATTTTTGATGTCTAAAGGCTGTGTGTTGGAGGTAAAACACTGATTATATCAGCGGTCCCCAACCTTCATTGCAACACGGACCGGTTTCATACCGGTTTCATATCACGGACCAGTACTGGTCCGCAGTCCGGGCGTTGGGGACCACTGGATTATACCACAGTTAAATGGTCTATTCATATGTTATCAGTCTTCCTTGATGTGAGCTGTATGCCTGAGACTAAATATGTGTCTTAATTTTTATCCCTCTCCTCCTCAGTCCTTAAATTGAGATTTTTGTCCTTCAGGTTCAGGAATAAAATGACCCAGGCTGGTTTCACCATCTCTGGGTCAGCTCACCCCATCTGCCCGGTGATGCTCGGGGATGCTCGGCTGGCCTCTGTGATGGCTGACGACATGCTGAAGCTGGGTGAGATATGTTGACAGTGGTGCTGAGTGAGGTTTAGATCGGAACGCTCTCACCGCCTGACACCTGAGATGACCTCGGAGGTGCGATGCGATAGAAAGAGGAGCAGGAGTTACGAGCTAATATCGCCTCCGTTCCCCCCACAGGAGTGTACGTGATCGGGTTTTCCTTCCCGGTGGTGCCAAAGGGCAAAGCCAGGATCCGGGTTCAGATTTCAGCCGCTCACTCAGAGGAAGACATCGACCGCTGCGTCGACGCCTTCATCCAGACGGGCAGAAAGCATGGAGTGGTGTCATGATTAGTAGAAGACTTGAAGAATGTGGAAAAATCTAGGACCATAATGAATATCTGGAGCCGCTTGCCTTTACAGACGGTGCTGTCTGTTACCTCAGGAACAGAGTTGCTGAAAATATTTGTTACTTTTTGTCTAGCAAAGTGTTGTTTATTAATGTGTCAGCTTAAGTGAATAAAGCACTTCCCCCAATGCTCAGAGTTTTATGTCTCTAGTTAAATATTTTTACGCATAGACTTACGTGTGCTGGCCCTTTAAATTTCTGTGTGCGTAACTCAATGTTGTCCCGTTTCGCGCCATTTGTGCCGACAGGGCCCTCCTTTCGATTATGAGCACGCCCCTCACAGCCGCTGTAAACCAATAGTAGGCGGCGTCTCGAATTCCAGCCAATGAGAGGTTAGAAGAGGTTGTTACCAAGTGCTAGTCGCGGGAAACTGACAGGAAGCAGTTGAGCTTTTCCCGCGAAACCCAGACCACGTCGCCCTCCGCTAGCCTTCTCGTCTCTCTCTGCTTTTTAGGCGGTTTGCGATTTTCCTCTCGGCGGACCAAAACGAAGCGTTTTGTTTCCCGTTAACTTCAACATGTCTGGCTTCGACGACCCCGGAGTTTACTACAGCGACAGCCTGGGATGGGGCGACCTGGATGGACGCGGCGGGGATGAGAGCGGACAGAAGCGGACACAGATCAAGAAACGGTTCCGGGAATTTCTTCGACAGTTCAGAGTTGGAACCGATCGCACCGGTTTCACGTACAAATACAGGTACTTCATCCCCGAAACAATTTTTCTTTTAGGATGAAAAGCAATGAACACAAAGACCGTCGAAAGGCCTCCGGTGGTTAAATTGTATCGTGTTTACATCGGACTTCACACTCCATTGTGAACTAGTTTAACTTTTTAGATAATTTAGTTATCAGATAACGTCTTAACTTCAGATCGGTTTGTCACTAGTCAACTTAAGCTAACTTTGTAGCTTTAGCCGCACCTTTGCCGTTCCCCCCATGTTCAAACGGCGATATTTCTGCACAACTTCGTCTATAAGTAGCGTACAAATCCATCAGCTGTGGTTTTGTTGCTCCTCAGAGATGAGCTGAAGCGTCGCTACACCCTGGGGGAGTACTGGGTGGAGATAGAGATGGAGGACCTCGCCAGTTTCGACGAAGATCTGTCCGACTGCCTCTACAAGCTGCCGACCGAGAACCTGACCCTGGTGAGACACGGGATCCGTCCTCCCTTATCTGCAGACCTCGTTTGTTAGTTTTTTTAAACACTATTTTGTGTGTCTATGTTTGACAGTTGGAGGAGGCAGCGAAGGAGATTGCGGACGAGGTGACCCGTCCTCGTCCCGCGGGCGAGGAGACTTTGCAGGACATACAGGTGATGCTGAGGAGCGACGCTCATCACGCCTCCATCCGCAGTCTGAAGGTAAAACATGGAAATAACAACCACCAACGACTACACAGGGAGACTTGTGCACCCCAAATGGCAATTTGACGATTTCTCTCGCTCCCCCTGCAGTCCGAGCAAGTGTCTCGCCTGGTGAAAGTCCACGGAATCATCATCTCAGCCACGGCGGTGCGAGCCAAGGCCACCAGAGTGTGTCTGAAGTGTCGCAGCTGCAGCCACGTTATAAACAACATCCCGCTGCCGCCGGGCCTGCAGGGCTACGCTCTGCCTCGCAAGTGCAACGCGTGAGTGTGACCGCGTGTGTTGCCTGAGATGTGTGCAGATTTGTTTATTTTACCCCTCCACCTAACGATCCTCTCATCTTCTCAGCGAGGACGTCGGCAGAGTCAAATGTCCCCTGGACCCGTACTTCATCCTCCCCGACCGCTGCGTGTGCGTGGACTTCCAGACGCTGCGCCTGCAGGAGTCTCCGGACGCCGTGCCGCACGGAGAGATGCCCCGACACCTGCAGCTCTTCTGCGACAGGTCGAGATCGCCGCCACAACCCGGGTCCTCCCTTTTGTCCCCCAGCTGTTTGACCTCCGACTCTCTCCATCGTCATCAAGGTACCTGTGTGACCGCGTGGTGCCGGGCAACAGGGTGACCATCATGGGCATCTACTCCATCAAGAGGATGGCCGTCGCCAAGGGCAAGGAGAAGGCGGCCGGCGTTGGCATCCGCTCGTCCTACCTGCGCGTCGTCGGTATCCAGGTGGACACAGAGGGCGCAGGTGAGAGACGATTGGTGCTCTGCGCTTTTCCAGTTGAAGCTGTGTTATGTGAAGCCGCTGGTACAACCAGTAAATCAGTGTGTGTTTGCCGCACAGCTATGTCAGTAAGGAAGATGAAAACGAAGCGTGCACAGAGATGTCACCCATTAAGATGCAAAAATGTTCCGAAAAGACCGAAATACTACTGTATTTTCCAGACTATAAGTCGCACCAGCCCAAAAAATGCTTAACAATGAAGGCAAAAGTCGCATTTTTGGGGGAAATTTGTGTTACAAAATCTGAGATCAAGAATAGCCATTTCATCTTAGAATAGTGTAGATTAGGATGGAAAAGAATCCTTTTTTTGTCACTGAAACATTGTTTCCAAGGTCACTGTGAAAATCCGTTTAGCAGCCCCACATGACAGCAATAACACACTTAAAATCTAAGAAATTGTACAAAAACTGCAGTATAAAAAAACTGCAAACACTGCAGTAAAAGACAAGTTAGAATAATTACAATAGAGTAGAGAAAAACAGGCTAAATAGGTGTCCAGCACGCTAATGTAACACATTGATGGTTATACACATCTGACATGGTAACGTAACAATCATTCAGATGACTAAAGCATGAAAAACAAGCTAACAACTTTACCAAACCCTCCATCTTGCTCCAGATCACTAAATCCATTCAATTTTTCTTTCTCTGTGTCGCTTTTGAACAACTCCGCCAACTATGTGGGTAGATAAAGTGCTGCTTCCTCTACAGCACAGAAGAGAAAGCAGTGCTTAGATTATCGTAATTGCCTTAAATTACCATAATGTTGAAATTTTAGTGATGCAGTAGTAGATACTGGTACACATGCCTAGTGTGCTCTCACTCAATTGTCACTGTGACAATAAGGAGCAACAGAAATAATGTATTTTAGTAATTTCACCTATATTTCGCATCTGAGTATAGGTCGCACCCCTGACTCAAGTATGAAAAAAGTGTGACTTATACTCCAGCAAATACGGTACATCTTTGACAAAGCTGATAGGAGTAAAGCAACAATGTAAGGAGCATATTGAGGCAAAGTGTGAAGCTAAGTGACCTCACCAGCAAAATGTTTTCTCCTTTGTCTTTAGGTCGCGGCGCCACCGGATCAGTCAACCCACAGGAGGAGGAGGAGCTTCGAGCTCTGGCAACTTCCCCCAACGTGTACGACTCCCTGGCCCGCTCGGTGGCTCCCTCCATCTACGGCAGTGACGACCTGAAGAAGGCCATCACCTGCCTGCTCTTCGGAGGCTCCAGGAAGAGGTGAGGCTGCGTCCTTTTCTTCCCTCCTTCTCTCCCTCCCTCTTTCCTTCCCTCCTTAGTTGAGACCACGCTTTCATCTCTGTCCCCCCCAAGGCTGCCCGACGGTCTCACCCGGCGCGGGGACATCAACCTGCTGATGCTCGGAGATCCTGGCACGGCCAAGTCTCAGCTGCTGAAGTTTGTGGAGCGATGCTCTCCTATCGGGGTGAGGGTTCACCTCGTTGTCCTAATCAAGCTGCAAGAGACGGACACGTCCCCCTGCCAGTCCTTACTAAAGCATTTGCGGCCCCCTGTCAGGTCTACACCTCTGGGAAGGGCAGCAGCGCTGCCGGTCTGACGGCCTCCGTGCTGAGAGACCCTCACACCCGAGGCTTCATCATGGAGGGCGGAGCCATGGTCTTAGCCGACGGCGGCGTCGTGTGCATCGACGAGTTCGACAAGGTAAACGCGAGACAAAGGACGAGACGTGTGCGTCTCTACGCGTCGTCGGGACGAAGAGACGAGAGTCTGTTTTGTCTCGCAGATGAGGGAGGACGACAGAGTCGCCATCCACGAGGCCATGGAGCAGCAGACCATCTCCATCGCCAAGGTAGGGTCAAGACACACTTCGGGTCTTCAGTGGTCCAGCAAGCAGACGGACTGACCTTTGACCCCCCCCCTTCCAGGCCGGCATCACCACCACCCTCAACTCCCGCTGCTCCGTCCTGGCCGCCGCCAACTCTGTGTTCGGGCGCTGGGACGACACCAAGGGAGAGGACAACATCGACTTCATGCCCACCATCTTGTCCCGATTCGACATGATCTTCATCATCAAAGACCAGCACGACCAGCAGAGGGACATGGTGAGGACACAGCCCGGATAAACAATCGCAAACAACGTCCCATCACAGGACAGGGGTTCAGGGAATTGGAAATTTATCTAGTGATGTATGTGTGTGTATCTGTGTGTGTAGACTCTTGCTCGCCACGTGATGAACGTTCACCTGAGCGCCCAGACGCAGACTGAAGGCGTTGAAGGAGAGATTCCGCTCGCAACGCTCAAGAAGTACATCGCCTTCGCCAGAACGTGAGTTGTCTGTGTTTGTTTTTTTTTATTTATTTGTGATACACACACCACTGCGATTCATTTTCCCAATCAAACTCGTCGTCATCGTGTTGCGATCGTGTCTCCGTAGGAAATGTGGGCCGCGCCTGTCTGCCGCGGCGGCTGATAAGCTGAAGAACAGATACGTGGTGATGAGGAGCGGAGCGCGAGAGCACGAGAGGGAGTCGGACAAGCGGCCGTCCATCCCCATCACCGTCAGGTCTGTCCTCCGCTCGATGTCCCTCGCTCCTGTCTCCGCTCCATCTCAGTTCCCTCACGTTTTGGACGTCGCGTTTGGGATTTTCAGGCAGCTGGAGGCTGTAGTGCGGATCGCCGAGTCTTTGGCCAAGATGAAGCTGCAGGCGGTGGCCGCGGAGGAGGAGGTGGACGAGGCCCTCAGGCTCTTCCAGGTGTCCACACTGGACGCGGCTCTGTCGGGGAGTCTGTCAGGTGAGAGCTTGGAGTCCAGAGACGATCCCTGGGTTCCATCGCATCATTTCATCTGGCCCACAAGCACTTAAATGACTTGTTATCATACCACAGGTGTCAAACTCGAGGCCCGCGGGCCACATGCGGCCCACTGTATCATTATATGTGGCCCACAAACACTTGATAAACATTCAGTATACCAAAGGTGTCAAATTCAAGCTCCATGAGCCAAATGTGGCCCATTACACTCTTGCATGTGGCCCACGAGTGCTTGAATGACTGATTCAATATAAGACTCCCTCATTTAAAGGGGCATTGACTCACAAACTACATCTCCCAAAATGTTACTGGTAAAGTGATGGCAGCTGTGCGCCACCCAGATACACACTTAATAAAATGTCATGAAACACCAACATGGCCCAAGTGACGGAACCAGGTTCAGGTTGTTGACTCGTTGATTGTTAATTGATGATTGTTTATTGATTCAGGGTTATTTTTCCGATAAGATATAAGGATGTACACAGTGATAACAGCAAAGACCTGACATATTTTAACACCTTTGCAAATGGGATATTTGTAAGTTGAATAGTAAGAAATTCTTAATATTAGATATTTCTTAATGGGTACTTACAGTTTACATTAAATTACATTGACACCTCCTTAATGATTGCCAATGTTATCTGGCTACATGAGGACCACTGTCATGCTGATGTGGCCCCTCAGTGAAATTGAGTTTGACACCTCAGGCTTAGTAAGTCAACGTGCCTCTGAGTCGGACACTGAACCCCTTAGCTGCTACCTGGGTGCCGCCCCGGGCACACAGCTCTGATTTCACATCCTCTCCCCTCTCTCTCTCCATTTCCTGCCCAGGAGCCGAGGGCTTCACCACCCAGGAGGACCAGGAGGTGATCTCGCGCATTGAGAAGCAGCTGAAGCGGCGCTTCGCCATCGGCTCCCAAGTGTCGGAGCACAGCATCATCCAGGACTTCACCAAGCAGGTCGGCACCGGCATGAGCCGCTCTACTTCTGTGCTTATTCCACTTCTGATGTCCTCCCCTCTGTAGTGACCTCCTTGCTGTTGCTCCCTTTTTCTAGAAATATCCGGAGCACGCCATCCACAGAGTCCTCCACCTGATGCTGAGGAGGGGCGAGCTTCAGCACCGCATGCAGAGGAAAGTCCTCTACAGGGTCAAGTAGGGCCGGGCCGAGCCCAGAGGGGTAGAAACGGTGATGTAAATAGTTCCTTAAATGTTTCTGCACGTGCTCCACGTTATACTTTGACTCACTGTTGATATGATAAAAGAATCTTTGACCTCCCATTCATCTCGGGCGTTGTTCCGACGAGATGTGTGTAGTGTCGCAATGACACTAAATGTCTTTGTGGAAACTATGATAAAATAATGCGATAACTGAATAAAACGATCCCACATGCAGCTTGCTGCCTCTGTCGAAACTTATTGAACAACAGTCGCCTCACTTGACTTCAATGTATATTTCAATTCAATGTAACTCAGTTTTATTTGTGTAGCGCCAAATTAAAACGCAAGTTGTCTCAAGGTGTTTTCCAAGATGGCACAGGTAGAGCTCCTCAACATTGTAAACACTCAAACTCTACAAGACAATGATTGCCCACCATTTTGGGGTCCTGGGCACACTGCAAATTTTAGGTCAACCCTGAGGACCCCACCCCCCCCTCGCCATATCTGGGGATGGGGGTGCAATTTGATAGAAACAGAGGAAACTGAATTTTGAATCGCATTCTGGCATTTATTCACTCTATAGGCAAGTATGAGCTTCTATAGCAACTTCCAGAACAACAATTACAACAACAACAACAACAACAACAACAACAAAAAAGAAAATCATACTCGTGCAGCTTTTTGGCACAAATAACTTCTTTTCACTGACCCATTGCAATTACACCGCATGCCATTAGGGGTCCGCGGACCCGCGTTTGAGAACCAGTGCCTAAGATAAACACACACAAACCCAACATATGCCCCGTTAGCAACAGTGGAGAGGAATAACTCCCTTTAACTGGAAGAAATTGTGGAAATCTTGCAGGATGTAGTTCAAAGTATAGCCAATCGTCTTTTGATGCCACTTGGCCTTATGGTGGCGCTGTCAACATTACTCGGGGGTTCCAAAAAGTCCCAATTTGCTTCAGCAGGGAGCCCAAACTCTGGCATAGGTGGCGCCGGGTGACGTCACGGCCTTGAGACATTTTTCTTAACTGTCTTCTCAAACTTGGCCACTAGATGGCAGTAAATACTCCCAATTTGTTTGTCCCCTCGTTGTGTGGACGCGCGGCGGGAGGACAGCAACCGTGTTCCCAAACGTGAGGACTTGTCTTCTTCCTGTGTGTGACTCTCTAACAACGTGCCTTCCCTCCTGCGGGGACAATCTGAACCCCTGACGTCCTCCTGCCGCGTCTCTGTCCTCTTTGCGCGGCGAGGCCTTCACCAAGCTCCTTGTTTGCCGCAGAAACTCGATCCGGCACTGTGGGCGAGCAGCTGCGCAGCTGTTTGTCTCTCTGATCCTCTGCTTGGATGAGAGCAGAGGCTCTGATGTGGAAACCATCTCTCCCATCTGTGCCTCCACACTCCAGCCTGCATGCTGTGCAAGTGTGTGAGTGTGTGTGTGTGTGTGTGTGTGTGTGTGTGTGCATCCATACTGTAGCTAGGGAATTGTATCATCATTTTAACGATCCTCTTGTCTGGAAAACATAAAACTGAGGGAAGTCGTTAACAATTTCATGGCTTGCTCAACGTCCAACTTCAACATGGAAATACTGTATCGCACAACAACCCCAAAGTGTTGAAACTGTCATTAACCTCTGACTGGAATGACTGAGAAATTATATTTCATCACACACGTCTGAAATGATCCCAGGGGTTGTTATTCTAGAAAAATTGTAATATACTCATATTCTTAGTGTTCGTCATTAAACATCTTACATGAGGCAATATTTTTCTTTTCATTCATTTTGAAATAAATACTTTGTATTTGATTTTTTCAGTTGGGGTCAAAAATGACCTCACTTGTGGAAGAGGAATTAGGAATCTTTAATTGTCATTACTGCAATTTACATTGTGTAATGAAATTAAGATGCTGACTTCCGGTGCAAAATCGTATAAAAAAATATAATATGAAAAGAATAGTAAAAAAAAAAAGAATAAAAATCCATATACAGAAGTTTTTTATAGGAATATATACAGTGTAGAACATGTATGAATAATAGCAGCAAATATAGAATGTAAAATTGCGGTAATGAAATGTAAAACGTGGCAGTGATGATGAAGTGGGAGGATTTAACAGAGTGTGGAAGGGTTTACTAGAGTGTATTTCTGAGTGTTTAGCTATGGGTAGGTTGTGCGTCCAAGGGTTAAACAGGGATACAAGTGTCATTGTCCAGCCTGGAGATTAGCTGTGTGTGTCAGTGAATTAGTGAGTGTGTGTGTGTATGTGTCATGGCCGCTGCATTCCTTTCGCTCGGCCTCCTATAATAGCGGAAGTGCTGTTGCTGTATTTGAGTTCTTCGTCGCATACCGAGGTGCTCACCTTCAATGAAATCAGAGATAAAATGGCCGACGGTTCTCTGTGTGGCAAGTACACAATGTTCACTGTTGCGATATCCTCCCACGTGAGAGCTCGATTAAAGAAACTCCCACACAGGTGAGGATTCCTTCTGCTCACTGACTCCATCTGTGAGGAGGCAAATTAACTCACACATGCACACATACACACGAAACGTCACTTTTAATGAATTAATATTCGACGACAGACTTTTTGAAAAAGTTGTCGATATAAAAACAAATATATAAACTGATGATCAGCTGCATATATTTCACACATCATGCTATGTTTTGTTTTTCGCTCATCTTTGCCAGTACATCCAAAGTCTGGTTTTAGTTTTGTTGTTGTAGTTTTTGTTGTTTGTTTTGAATGCAGCCAAAATTATGAATTCTGCACCAGTCTTTGGCGGGCCGGATCAAGTGAACCATCGGGCCTGGTGAGGCCCACGGGCCGCAGTTTGCCCACCTCTGCTTTAGGCCAAAGCTTGTTTTGGCACAGGTCAATGAGTGAGTGAGTTTCATAAGCAATAGACCGGGGCACCAACTTTTCCACTGATGTTTCCGAATCTGACAGCTGACACACACACCCCGCCCCCCCTCCGCTCCCTCCACTGCTTGCTGATCCACCAGACTGACGGCCCGGTCGCTCCTCCCCCGTCCCGCTGAGATCCATCTAGCTCGTCTTCCTCACGGTACTCACAGAGCGACTAATTGTGCGTTTTGGGACGTGAGAGAAAAACATTAGCTGTAG
>OMPJ01043269.1:0-14417 GCA_900312935.1 Carapus acus
TGGGCTTGCCAATACTCTCCTGCCGACGATTACTATTTATTGTTGTTGTTCATCGCAACTGCTCAACCCAAGCTTTTTTTTCTAACCCTCTGTTTTTGTTCCACAAGCTCATGAGCACCCGAGCTGTGTGCCCCTTTCCCTCTTCTCTGTCTCTCTCCCTGTTCTCCTCCCTGTCTTTCTTGTCCTAGGCATCCTCCGCTGCATCATCACCCATCTTTGACATGCTCCGCTCTCCCATCTATCACTGCCAGTTCCGGAGTCTGTAGTCAATGCGATGGTGGTCATGGCTCTGGTCCGGTTTTCCCCCGGTGGCATTTTGGAAGCTGCTTGGCGTCCACTTCGCTACATTACAAAAACTATATCATCTTTAATACTTGTTATGACTGTTGTATATTGTCTGTGTCTCTGTACACAACATATATTGCATGTCTGTCCGTCCTGGGAGAGGGATCTCTCCTCTGTTACTCTCCCTGAGGTTTCTTCCTTTTTCTCCCTGTTAAAGGGGTTTTTGGGGAGTTTTTCCTTATACGATGCGAGGGTCTAAAGACAGAGGATGTTGTATTGCTGTACAGAGTGTAAAGCCCTCTGAGGCAAATTGTAATTTGTGAGATTGGGCTATACAAATAAAAGTGACTTGACTTGACTTGATCATATTTGGCAAGCATTACGATGATGGTAGTGTTATTGGTAGTAGTCGTGGTAGTAGTGGTGCTGACAGGAGTACTGTTAGTTGTTAGTCATACAAGCAATATGATAAAACGGGGAAACTGTCAAAATATTGGTGTTGTTTGTGTTAGATTTTTATTTCAGATATTCTTTTAATGGCATATACATTCTTCAGATTTGAGTGATTTTGTATACCAACATATAACAATATGTACATGTCCAAGATACAGTAAGTAAGGAGTAATGACTCCTAATTAAACCCTAAAACAGTCTTGACTGGTATTCAAAGTCTGACCTAGTTAAGTTTTGGTCGATTGCCAGCCACAGTGCCGCCCAACAGCCACCTTGAACAACTACTGGAGGAGTTGAACAAGTAGTATCACTGCAACAAATACTACTTGTAACAAATACTACAAGTGATATCTTCGACAGACATCCAAACTCCACAAACAATACAGATGGACCTTGAAAATCCCAAAAATAATTGTAGTTTTGCTAACATGGTATCTACGGGTTAACATGGTTTCTTGTTGTCTGCAGGCTTGTCTCAAACATTTTAGCAGCAAGCTAACAAAATTGTCCATAGTAATACTGTTGGGTAAATAAGTCACACACATACTTGATATTCGCACAGTGCAGATGAATTCAGCCACTCAGACGCAAACTTGAAAGCCTGACGCTTTTCCCTCTGCCTTTGTGCAACTTCATCCGCGTCATTTTTACAACTTGGTTTTGTTTTTAAAGGGATAAGGGCTCAACAAACATTAATGCATTTTTTAATCATCAAAAGGGAGAACTACAACCTGTGTACTCACAGGAACTCGTAGCCTAGAAAAGCAATTATGCTCTGCCGTAATGCTGGTGCTGTTACATCAACTGTTCAAGGGGAGCAACATTACATCAGCAGCATTAGAGGCCGTTCAAACAGACAAGTTGTCTTACTCTCTATGCTATAGTTGCAAAAGTATCCACTATATGCGTGCACCATGTCAATGATGTACCAAAAGGCAGATGAAAATTTTGAAAAAAAATGCCTCCTTACTTTCACCACTCCAGATGCACATACAAATATGTAACTCACTGTTAGTAAAGACCAGAAGTATCACACACTTGTAACCATAACAAGGCAGAAATGTGAATGTGTCAACTGCTCATAAATAGTTTGGAAAACAATCCAGTCAGTGCAAAAACCAGCAGATAATCACATTGGGAAAAAGGAATGATGGGTTATCTTTACATGCTAATGTTAGCATACCCACAAACAGATGGATACATAAGCATGAAACACTGAGCACAGGTATTACCAAAGTAGAAACACACATAGTGAAATGAAAGTCCAGCTGTGAGCAATGACAGGTTTAGAGACGGTGAGAATGTGACAGAGACAGACACTGTGGAACATCTCTGCACTCTGCAAAAGTCACACACATGTTCCTGACACAAACACACCTGCGCGCGCACACACACACACACACACACACCTGAAATATTCACTAATTACACCTGTGTACGGTGGGAAATTATGACGATTCCCACCAGGTACAACCAAGACACAAATCAAGGTCATTTCTGCGGCAGCAAGCAGCACAAAGCTAAGAGAGCTGTGTGAGGAATCTGGGAGGGTTTCATGTTTCCCCAAACATGACAGCTCCACGACCAAGTCGGCAGAGGTGGGTAGCGACTATCAAAGCATGCCTGCAGCCTTTCATTAATGTTTACTTAACTTGTAGCTCCTAGCTGGGTTCAGTGTTGGTTCATGTTAAAAGATGTTGGATGTTGCAGGCTGATAATGTGAGTTTGCAAGAATGCCACAGGAGTGATTTCACCATCCTCATACTTAACCTACGTCTTGGCAGATTCAGTAAAACCCCAACCTATCGCAGGGGTTGCTCTTAAGAGCCACCCATGATATGTGAAAATCCGTGAAGTAGAAACAGAATTGGTGAAAGTGAATCCTCAGGGCTCAGTACTGTATTGATGAATTCTATTATATATCTCACTTTTCATAAGCCTCTGTGCGCTCTTACAGACATTTTCCACACTGTTAAACACTCATGTAAACCTTTTGCAGAAGTTTCACACTCTTCACTATTTTAAGCGTCTTCCACTAGCGCTTGGAATCACTGCCAGAGAGTTTAGAAGGTGAGGGACATTTAGGCGGCATCGAAGGGGTTTCCATTAAGTTGCAGTTTAACACACAAAGCCAGGTGCCGCAGATGCATGTGTAGGGAGTGAACGGTGCGGGATCTTAAAAGCTATGTTGCTAGAACTGCACTGTATTTTTTATATTTTTCAAAGGTTCAGCTAGAAAACAATAGTTTTCCCACCATAAATCATCCAACTTTACATCAATCTACATTTTGATTGGTGGAAGAAACCCCCATGTACCAAACAAGCTACATTATAAATCAATATTTATTGTTTATGAAAATCCTAAAGTCACCTTGATTTAGGCATGGATCTGTTTCATCTCCATAAAAGATCCCATTTTTCATGTATTTAAGGTTGCACAGCGTCTGTTAATAAGCTTTAAGGCATGCTCAAGTGTGCAGTGCTGCTTGCTCACTCACTTTCTGTCTCAATTCCTCTCATTGTCCCTCCCCTGCCCCTTTCTTTTTTTCTGTCTGTCTTTCCTCTGCAAGTATGACATGAGTATTAAAAAACAAAATGGCATGAAAACGATGGCTGTTTCATCAATATCCACATTCCTGCAGGCCCCTCACATCCTTCTCCCTATGTTAAACATGTTTATTCTGTGAAAATAAAATAAGAATAATATGCTACAAATAACCAAGTGGTCTCAAATAAAAATCCAACGCTGTCCTTTACTATTATGATTTTGTGGCTAAAAGGCTATTGCATTAAAAATCATTGAATCCACACTGGAATGGTCAGAGGTCCTGCAGACACTCATATCCATCATTCAAGTCTGTGTAGTAAGACTGGCAAGGTGAACGTCAAATGCAGACAGAGACACACATGCACACACATGCACATTAGAAGTCATATTTCAGGGTATCGACAATTCCCTTTCTGAAAATACTACTCTGAACCATGCATATGGTAAAGACATCAACAGAAAACGAGAGCAAAGGAGCACAAACGCATACAGACATACAGTCCACCTATTGAGAGGAGACTCTCGTCTCAGTTCAAAACTGAGGACAGAGAGCCCAGGACAGTGCCCACCAGTCTTGGAGGGGAGTACAGACTGACAGATGTCCTGGTGGACAGGTACAAAGCATGTGTCACTGAGCACCTTGCATCACTCAGGACCAAACAGTGAGTTACAATGCAAACTAGCTGTAGAGGGAAGCTTGGCCAACCAAGCTATGGTCCTCCTTGCAGACACTATTGCAAATAAGACTCCTTAACTCTTAAGACTGGCCACAGTGACCCGTTTTATGTCTTCCAGCTGCGCTCAGGGACGCATGTGTGACATCCTCTCTTATGTGTTCAGCATGTGTTGGTCCTACCTCCAGATATCTCGTTGACATCCTCAGGAGGCACAGTGGTCTCAGTGAGCTTGTGGGGCTCAGTTTCCTCCGCTGCACCGCTCACACCATCAGCTACTTCAGCAAGGGAAGAGAATCTGTTACATCTTTCTGTATGCACACAGCCTTTGCGAGATAGTGACGCACGTAGATCAAAGAGGGATCAGGGTGAAATCAAGACGCAGAATGGATAAAAAGTTCAACACTTAATTGCGAGACAAGGATCGAGGCAAGGAGAGTTGCAAACGATGAAACAGCAGAGGGGGCAATGACATTCTCAGTAAAAAAATATGTCATACGCTGACCTTTGTGTCTGCCTTGGAGCGCACGACTCTGCTGATTGCCTCTGACAGCAACCACTCTGACCGTGTAGTCTTTGGCAGCACTGTAGTCTGTTATCACCACCTTCGTGTCTGTCTTAGGCACTGTGATCTGCCTGTGGAAACCATCTGGGACACACACATACAGAGACAGACCAACAAAGGAAGAGGTCAGCCATTCCTGCTGAGCTGATGTGACACGTTGTTAGGTCAGGATTAAGACTTTTGATCGCTCGGTGGACCTCAGTGTTGCGGTCCACAATGAATGCCAGCATAAGAAACCAGAATTAAGGCAAAAGGAGAAAATGTTTTTCAAAATCAATACAATCATTAACCTGTCTGTAATATGTGTATCATATGTTAGTCCTGCGCACACTTTTTCCTGCATTTGGGTGCAGTATACACCCCTTTCCCATGCAGACCCAGTTCTCCTGTTTTTTTCTTTTTGTGATGTGTAACCAATGTTCCCACTATTTTTTCACATGTCTGAGCAAACGTACAAACTCCCTGCGCAGCATTTACTTCACCTCACCTCTCTTACCTCCGCGATACTGTTAGCGACACGCTAAGCCATGCGCTGCGATGGTAGGAGCGGCGAGCAATTGCGCAAGTGCGTGGTTTAGAGGGAACATTGTGTGTAACTCAGTGTCAGTGCCTGTTTATGTGTGCGCACACATACAAGTATGTGTTCATTATAACTTCCAGCAAAAAAAATACATTGATGATAAGTAGCAGCATTTCATTCCTCCAATACGAAATGGCAACAATCCAGGTCTGCACATTCACAAAAATTGTGGACACACTTTTGTGAAAACAATTTTCCATCTCCTTTTCTTCCATATCTAGAGTGGCTTATGTCCACCTTGAAAAGCCACTGTTGTCTGCTGCACAAGCAGACAGCAGTGACTTTTTGAAGTTGATCTCCATCATCAAAAAGAGAAACGTGTAAACATTGACACTGTTGTTCATTGTTCATGAGGACTCCTGTCTAACATCATCCGTCATATTGTCCATAGCAACTGCAAAAAAGAAGGGCCTCAGGGCTGATCTGTGATGTTGCCCCATTCGAGGACCTGAACAGTCCTCTACCCAGACATTTCCATACTTCCACAGGTATGTCATCTAGACCAGCCACCTTTCCAGTCTTTATTCTTTTTAAAGCTTCCCTCACTTCTGTCTCACAAATTTTCTGCACTTCCTGCTCTACAAATTCCTCTTCCATTTGTCCCCCTCTCTTTTTCATTATCCAGATTCATTGGGTCCTCAAAGTATTCCCTCCATCTAAGCACACTCTACTCACTTACTGTACTAGCATATTTCCATCTCAATCCTTTATCACCCTGTCCTGCTTAACATTTCTCCAAGCTGTATCTCTGCTACGCCAATTGATACAAGTCCTCCTCTCCTTCTTGTCCAGCCTCCCATATGCCTCTTTCCTTTGCCTTTGCCACAGTTCTAGTAATGAAGTACTGTTGTCTGATGACTTCATCTCCCGGTCCATCCCACATCGTCTTCGCCAACTTCTTCCTCTGGATGCTCTCTTGTGCATTGTCAGTGGAGCGCAAAGTCTCTTTGCCTTCTTTTCTGTCCGGAAGAAACACCACACACCTTTCCACCAGTCTCCTTCACCAGTTTGGCTGCACCCTCCAAGTCATCTGATGAATGATTTCCCAGAACACAACCCCACACCCAGATCCCGAGGGAGGCAAGGGACATAGAGTGGACCATGTATTCCACCTCCATTGTTGAAGATTGTGGACGACTGGCATGTCTTCCAAAGAGGAAGCAGAGGCTGAGGACTCGGAGGTGGATGCGTTCACCCAAGCTGAGGTCACCAAGGTGGTTAAGAAGCTCCACGGTGGCAAAGGAGGTGTTCCAGGCAAGTCCCACTGGGAAGAGGCCCTGAGGAAGACCCAGGATGAACTGGGGGGACTGTCTCCCAGCTGGCCTGAGAACGCCTTGGGTTCCTCCCGGAGGAGCTGAAAGAGGTGTCGGGGGAGAGGGAAATCTAGGCTTCCCCTCTGAGGTGGCTGCCCCCGCAACCCTGCCTCAGATAAGCTGTAGAAAGCAGTAGAAAATGGATGGATGAATGGATGGACCTTCCTGAATTTCTCTCCTGCTCACCCTGAATACTCCTGCTCCCCTAGTTTCCACCATTTATTCCTTGGCTCCACCTTCACTTATTTTCTCTTTTTAGTAACTATCATCATCCTACACACCACCGATCAATGCAGCCTTGCTACGCTCTCTTCTGGCATCAACTTACAATCTTTGACCTCTTCCAGACTACATCTTCTACGAAGGGTATAACATCCCTGTGTTCTTTATAACATGTAAATTGAAGTCTGCTTTTTTATCTTCAGACATAAATGCAATCCATGGGGCATCGTAGTGACAACATTCAACATTACACATTACATTTCTAGCTTCAGCCTCATGAGCCTGTCCATGACTCACCTGGATTACTCTATTCACAATGTGTTTCTTCAAGATGACTCCTATCCAACTCCTGTCCCATCCCTCTTTCCCTCTCTACCAGGGATGTCCAAAGTCCAGCCCGTGGGCCAAATGTGGCCTGCAGACTATGTGACCACAATTCAGACGACAATTAATGTGTTCTGCAAGCGTCCCACTTACAACTGACGAACCGCTGAAAGACTGGTGCACTGACGGCTCATACTTATTTCTGGAACACTTTTTACGCCGGTAGCCATTCTGACGCAAGCCTCGCCATTTTCTTGGGCTTTGAACCGACAAAAGAGCTCCACAACACGACGAAGTAACCCTCTCATGACTGAAATTCCAAATGCATATAATTGTATTTTCTCATCATCTCATAATCCTGACGATGGAGGTCATAGCCATGGTGAATGCTTAATTCTATCTCTTTAACTTGGATGTTCCTCTCCATGAGTTTTCCTTCATATGGGTTTATCCCTTTCACAGCATTCTTAAGATATTCCCCTTTTAGCAACATTTCATGGATTTCCTTGTACAAGTAGTACAGCTGGAACTGCTTTCACTCCACTGAGGCTTGAGTGTAAACACAGACATCTGGCACTGATATCCGACACACAGACTCAGAAGCACAACCAACACTCTTTGAATTGCATAATTCTTGGCAAGCTATCACACAGTGACTCTTACTTTTGAGATACTATTGCTGCATCATTGAATTTACAGCATAGCAAACACATTTTCCAAACAACAGCAGGACTAATTCAGTGCTGTCGCCTCGTCTTCCCCCGCTGCGATCTGATTAGAGGAGACAGAGAACTGAATTCGGGGCCATCAGATCTATGGGGATTTATTTAATCTCCATAAGGGTAATATTTTTCTGTCTTCCTACACTCAAGAAATAAAAATTAAAATTCTCAAATTCTCAAACGGTGCTCACTTTTCTGCTGTTAAAGGGAGTGGGGTGGAGTGTCAGTCTGAACATTTTATCGTTGTAAACGTTGTAAAATCCAGCTTTTCCTCTGGCTTTTTGGTCTGGTACTTCCTGTGGCAGCACTGTTTAGTTTCTCCTTCACTTTTATTGCAGCGTGTGTTACAGCATGTGTTTCATCAGATTATTTGTTTTTTATCCACGGGGGTGAGCAAACATATGGATGAGGGGCCACATTAACTTTTAAAATTTGACAGACGGGCAGCGTCAGCACAAGAGGCATATATATCAAACATATAAACAGGACAAAGTCAAACGAAAGAACAAATCTTTATGAATTTTGTAACAATTCTCAGCGTGTGTGCGCGCACACGTGCGTGTGCATGCATGTGTGTGGTTGTTAGTAAGCTAAATTCCCTTGTCAATTCAAAGAGAAACCCACCTGGTAAAATACTATAGTTGAAGAGATAGCTGTCAAAGTCTCCTTTGGGCTCCTTCCATGAGATGTGGAGTTTGTTTAGGCCGAGCACTTTAAAACGGAGCCTCCTTGGAGATGGAACTGGAAGACAACCAAATTGAAGTCACCCCTGCGTGAAACATTTTCCAATGAAAATTTTTAAAGCCTCCCAACTATTTAACAGGAACTTAACAGGAAAGGAAAGATTGGTTAGATGGACATACAGGACAGGACAGCTTTATCCTAAATAAGTCTGACGGTGCTAGCAAGAAGAACAGTCGGAACGGTAGACATATCAGTATGTAATTGACAGAGTAATTTAGAGGGAATGGTGAAGGCTGATGAAATCCTGTTCAAGGTTGATCTGAGCATGGACAGCATTTACAAAACGATTCCTGGGACTCTGTTTGTGTGGGTTTGTCAGCACGAATGTGTGTGTGTGTGTGTGTGTGTGCGTGCGTGTGTGACAAATCTACAGTAGATCATACTAAACTGGTGCAGAATCATCTGCATTCCACATCCACCATTGTGCCATCAATGACTGTATTACATTCGGATCTCTGGATGGGATGTGTGTATTCTGGTCACTCTGTGTGAGTTTGTGTGTGCATGTGTGTGTGTGTGCGCGCATGTATGTACCTGTCTGTGCCGAAGAGCAGAATATGACGGTTGTGATGGAGATAGAGGCCACAGATTCCCTTACAATGGACACCTAAATCCATCTTGATGTCTCCATCGCTCCATCTTGTCCTCATGACGTCTGAGTTGTTTTCAGACTTTTACACTGTGTCTCCAATACATCCTCACTCTGCTTTGACTAACAAGCAGCTGGTACCACAGTTTTCTGTCACTGCCAATGTTAAGTCATTTTAGCTGTCAGCTCTCGCCAGCAATACATGAGCAGCTCAACAGTGCTCAACATGCCACAAAAATTCTGGGATTGGCACAGGCTTCATCTTGAAATTTAGGACACTCCCCCAGGGATTAATACTGTCTTAAATAAATAGATAACAAATGAACTCAGAGATCACCGAGAGCTCCCTCCAATGTGCCGGCTGATGTGAACAACCAAGGGACACATGAGTGGTTACAATAAACTGAACTATTTCAAAACAATTCTTCCATTTTTTTGGAGCATGAACTTGCGATCCCTGTAATTAAGTGAATCCAATGTATGAAGACATGTGGAGATTCAGCATGGGCAGAGACGGCCCTTGAGCTGTCACAATTAAGAAAATTGCCATGGTAATCATGAAATGCCTCCTGTGAGGGTGTCCATGAACAGATTTGTGGTCCTTGGACCATCAGTGCCCTCAGGGTCCATCATAACGCCTGCAAATCTGAAGCAAGCTGACATAAAAAAAAATTCCAGTGACATTGTCACATGAGAACATCGTCCTGAACCTTTTATCAACAGATCAGAGGACACCGTTTTATCTCTCTGTGGGCTGACCAAACCGAACTGCCTGGCTGTTTAGTGTTCACCTCTACCAACTCATGAGACACAGAAACCATGTGTGGACGGCTCACAAGCACACCTACACTCACTCTCCTAGCCCACATTCACTCAGCCATAGACACCAATGTCGCTCCCCAGATTATCACGGAGAGGGGAGCAGCATGTGTTAGAGTAACACGATTAGATTAACCCAGCAGCCCTAAGGTATCCATGACGGAGGTGACTAAAGGCTAGTTCTTCACAACCAATGCGTTGCAACATCATGGTAAACAGCAAACTAGTAACTGAATATTAAAAACACACCAAATGTGACACATAAGTTTCTAGGGGACAAATTAACAGGAGTCACATTCAGGCTGGGAGTGGAAAGATGCAGACAGAAAGAATTAAAAGATCCAGACTGAGATATCACTTTGCAGTTCATGGCACCTGGACCATCCACGTGCACAGAAAGAGGTTTCCATGCATTCCTACCTGTAGCTGAAACACCAGTCCTTAGTTTACATCAAAGAAGAAAAAGTGCAATGTTGGAAAGGTTCTGTGGAGCTCTGCGAAATGGGAAATTGGTAAAGCACAGTATGATTAAGCTACTGTTGTCTGGTATTTAGAGTAAAAATAAAATCTGACTTTCAATAAATTCGAAATTTGAAAAAAATGGCTCTTTTCCATAGCAGTGGTTTAGTGCTACCCTGAGGAAAATTGATTTCATTGGTAGGTAGGTAGGTAGGTAGGTAGGTACTTTTTAATTGACCCACTGATCAAGCAAAATTATTGATTCCATTTGTTGCATTTGCAGCAAGCCTGCACATCCAGCATATTGGTCCCTGCGGACTCATTCATTCCTGATATACGACGTAAATGACACACTCCCACTCAGTTTTGGCAGCTGAAAGAGGCCCTGACGGACGAGCAGTAAACAAAGACAGGGCTGACAGAACAAAAAGGAAAGCTTGTGACGAGGAGGTAAACCTAAAAAAACTAAAAGAAAAAAAAAACATGAGGATAGTTGTCCCAGACCCCATCAGGTCAACAGGCATCAACCTTCAAAACAACTTGCCCTCCTCACAAGAGGGAAAACCTTTTGTGCAGTGGAGGGAGGGGCTTTTATCAGCTTTAATCAAGTACCTTGGATTCATTATTCTTGTCAGAAATGGCTGATGATGGTTGACACTCTTGGCAAATTGAATGTGGAAAAACTGGAGCTACAGCAAGTATGACACTCAAATCAACAATCTCTCTTTCTCTGTCTCTCTCTCTCTCTCTCTCTCTCTCACACACGCACACACACACGCACACACACACACACGTTCTCACTTGCTCTCTCACACACGAACAGACACATACACCCATCTCTGAGCTGTGAATGGGCCTTTGTGAGGGAGCTGAGCGAATTCAAATATGGAAAGCTGAAATCTCAAATATGTGAGCAAACGTCTCAGTAATCCTCCGAACTGGAATTATCGTTTCACCATGGTACAAATTCACCGCCTCTGTCTGCTGCCTCCGTCAGTGTAATGACACGTGCTTCTTCAACGGGATTTGCAGCCTCGGGAGCCCAGCAGGGGGGTTACCTGATGGATGGGGAAACGCTCTCCATCCAGTCGTCTTCTTTTTCTTCCAGTGCTCTATTTCAGTCTCTCCTCTCTTTCATCCTCTCAGTTGTCCACTCTCCCTTTCCAAATTACTTCCATCTCCCTTCTGCTCTGACCTACAGTATCTCCAAATTTCAATTCACTCTCCACCTTCAAGCCTCCCTCCCCTTCCCTACCCATATGATCAATCTTCTTCCATCTCTTCTTTCACCTCTGCAGTGTGTCTGCCTTCGACCTGCCCCAAGGGTTATCTCTTCCACTACACACCCGTCTTCCCTGTCTCCCCACCAACCTGTCTCCTTCATCTTGATCTCATATGGTTCTGGTCGCCCACCTTTTCCTCTGATCCTGCATTTCCATCGTCTCGCACTCACTGATTCTTTCACTCCTGCTCTATTCTTAAGTCATAGATTCCTAGAATCTCTCACTCCTTTTAAGAGTAGCCCTTAAACGTGTCTTTTTAATAAAGCTTATGGTTAAACCTTGTTATGTTGCCAAATAATTAGACTGCCAGGGTATTTCTCCTGATGCACTGAACCTCTCTCTTTTTCTCTTCAACTCTCCTCTCTTCCTTTCTCCCACCTGTATCCATCCATGTCTCATTAATGCATCTAATAACTTCCACTTCGCCCCCAGAGTCTATGTGTCTCATGCTTTGTCAACCCGCTGATTGCAGCTGGGTCCGCTGTAGTAATGACTGACACAATTCTGTGATGATAGTCCACCAAAACATCTGGGCGTTGCTCCTGATCGATGTACTGTGTTTATATTGAGACATATCTACATACACTTTATACATGCTATTTCAATTGCAATCCGGCCTATGATTGATCACTGTTGTGCATCTTTATGCCTGTGTCTGCCTCTGACCTCTGTATCTCTCTTAACCCAACTAGTCAAGGCAGATGGCCGCACACCTGCAGCTTGGTCTGCCCGAGGTTTCTTCCTGCTTAAGGGGAGTTCTCCTGATCACTGTCACCAATTGCTTGCTAATGGGGGAAAGGTTGGGTCTTTGTAGGCAAATGTTATAAAGTCTGGACTTTACCAGCTCAATCTTGGAGAGTTACAATTTGGTGATATACAAACTGAATTGAATTGAATTGAATTGAATTGAAAGTCCTCACTTCCTTCCTCCTCTCCACTTAAGCCTGTCTGAGAACTCTGGCAGCCTTATACTGATACTCAGGATTTATGGATGATAATAGCTTGGCTGACAATGTCACCACCTGATAACCACTGCGCACCAAGTGAGTGAGTGTGTGTGTGTGCATGTGTGCGCACATGCATGCGCACGTGCGTGCATGCATGCACACGCGCGTCTTTGCTTGTGTATGTGATTATGTGCGTGTGTATGTGATTATGGCAGCCTTCACTGTTTAATGTGGTCGGCATCTTGTTGTTACAAGAACTCCTCTGCTCACTGAATTAGCATTTAACTTGAATCCACCCAGGCTTTTTCTCACCACCCTTATTTTTTTATCTGCCGCATTTTCACGGGTATAAGTCGCACTTATTCTTTCACAATTTGGCCGGGGATGCGACTTATGCCAAGATACGATTTTTAAGTGACATTATTAGAAAGTAAAATTTCACGGGTTCGTTTTTGTCACACTTACAACCGCGCAATGGCACTCCAGGCTTTTGTACTAGTATCTTATAGTCCTACACTAGGGGGTTGCAGGGGTGCGCGGGGGGCATAGCTTTGGACATATCCGCTTTTTAAAAAATCTAACCCAGCTTCCAGCTCATCTTCTCTTGTTGTTTACAACAATTGATTTCTCTTCACTGGCACTCTCTTGCCCTCAATTATTCCTGAAATAACTGAATGACGGCTTTGCTTGTGTTAACACTATGAACTGGAACACACACACACAAACATCTACTTGCAAACACAGGCACAGCTACCCATATCCAGACAAAACAAACATATCTTTGTAATGTTTGAATGCATTACGAGCGCTGATATTGTTTTGACAAGGCACTATTTTGACCTGGGCTGTGAGCCACACAATTAATAAGAAAAACTAGTTAGGCTCACTGGACCCACACAATAAACAAACATTCTGCTTCACTGCAATGATTAAGTGCCTCCTGCCTCACCTTGAGAACCGTAATTTGACATCATTACCGATAAATGATCATTTCAATTTTCTGTCAACGACAATAAGGCCCAAACAACACCAACTGATAGCCGCAAACGCTGTGTCACACCTTTGAAGTCCACTGCCCATGGTAATTGGAATGCCGACTTATTCCTGGAGCCATTTAAAATTAAAGGACAGAAGAGAGTTTCAAACCAAAATGACAGTATCAGTGTTTTTGACACTGAAGCAAGACTCATAATTCAGATGCAGTTTCCAAAAATGTATTGGACTGAGCTGATCCACAATAGAACACAGATTGAATCCTGTTGAATCAGATGGAGCTGTGTGTCTGGCTGCACATGATATCCAGACTCAACTCTGTGTTGAGTAAACAAAACAAAAAAACAAACATGCTGTTGGAGTTGTTGGAATAAGCTTCTTCTCACATGTATTCATTTGCTGCACAATCACGCAATTTAACCAACTTACCTGTACTACTCTTGGAACTCAAAAGAAAGCATTCTGTACCTTGTGTGTGAGGAATTCTTTACTAACAACTTGTGATGGCTATCAACTAACGATTGTTTGTGGTCAACAGATGTATCTGATATGATCAGCCTGTATCCATTGTATTCAGCCACTGTATCTACTGCGGTAAACAAATGTATTGTTTATGGTCAACAGATGTGTGATTAAAATCTGTACTTTCCTTAATAAAAGAGCTAAGCAGAGGCGAACAAGTTGAAGACAGTTGGACAGAGACCCTTCGTGCTCCCCAGCTGCTCTTCCCTTGCAAGTACCAAAAGGTAATACTTTGTCTGCGGTCTGATTCCTCCGAACCTGGGGTGTTCAACCCCAACATTAATTTGGTCCTTCGAGCCGGATCCCAACATACCTGAGGACGGACGAGAGGAGGACGACACGCCGAAAGCCCGTCGACGGCAGAGGTACAGATAG
>OMPJ01043270.1:0-27677 GCA_900312935.1 Carapus acus
CTGGCCCCGCCCTCTACCCGCCCTTCCCCACCTACCCGCTCAGGCTGTGTCAGGACCCACGCACCTCCCTCCCCATCCCACTCAGGCACCTGTACAGGCAGCACCAGCATGGCCACGCCCACTCCCAGGGGCCTTATCTTGACATGAGTAACAGGGGTGTGTATTAAGGAGTTGCAGAAGAAGAAGATGAAGATGATGCTGAGGATGGAGGGATAAGGAAAACTCAGACATGGACTAATGAAAACATGGACATTAATGACAACATGAATTTACTTTTACTGGCGTTTTACCTGAGAAATAATTTACAGGGCTTTTAGGAACATTAGTAATGTGTAGCTGTAGTTCAACTAGTGTAGCTTTTTGTAAACAGTATGTTAGTGTGTCCTCCAAAATAAAAAATCCAATTGAACGTTTTGATAAACATCGTAACACAATTGTAAATAGCACAAAGTGTCTCCCAAATACATTCCAGCCTGAAAATAAAACTGTCATAACCCTGCATTAATTTCTTTTCAATCTACACTAGTCTGACTTTGCCAATACTTTGGGCCTCGTGTGTGTTTACATGTGTGTAAACTGCAGTTGGCGATTACGGTTTAACCACTGTCTGTCATGCTACACTGCCTGTTTTCGTTGGAACTACACCTCCTTCAAATATTAACATATTTTTGTGCGTGTGTACTAATTGTGTACCACATTTGTGCATGTGGAGACCGCATTCTAGTACATTCCAGTCTGATACATGGCTAGTATAAAATGCTGAGTAACCATTAAGGTAAGAGCAGAGTGAGATAAAATAGTTAAAAGTAGAGATGTCCGATAATATCGGCCCACCGATATTATCGGCCCGATATTGGCATAAACATGTAATATCGGTATCGGATTTTTTGGCTTTAAAACCGATAAAATAAAAACTGATAAAAATAAAGTAATGCTTGCATTACACCGAAATAGTGCCTATGCGCTCCTGAAGCGTTTATCGGCGCACATATCGGTATCGGCCGATATCGGTATTGGTGAATTGAGAGTTGGACAATATCGGCATATCGGCAAAAAAAACAATATCGGACATCCCTAGTTAAAAGACATCCTGCATCCCGTGTGTGTGTGCATGTGTGTGTGTGTGCGTGCGAACGCTGTCAGGTTCAACTGCGGGACTCCACTTTTGTAATCTTGTAAACTTGTGTGAAAACAGGAACTAGACTATGGGTGAGTTTGTTGGGTTTGTCGATCTTTGTGTGTGTGCATATACAGTATGTCTGTGTGTGTACTGTATGTGTAAACACAAGTGAGACAGAGGGGAGACATAAAGAGGAAGGGAGAGGGCGAGAGAGAGAGAGAGAGACAGGGATGGAGAGACAGACGAGAGCCAGTGAGAAAGACAGGGAGACACACAGTGATTGATATTCATGCATTGACTGATTGTATCCGAATCAGCTGCAGGTCTGCTCCGTCTTGCTCTGATTGGCCGGAGCTCTGAAAACATAAACACACGGGAAACACCCCCCTCGCTCCCTCGTCACCGACTTCTCGATGGACAACGGAGAGGCCGACACCAAGGGTCAACCCGCTGTTTGCAGAACCTTATTTTTGAGGAGTCATTTATTAACCCGGTGCTGAGTGACACCTGCCCCGAGTGGCCCGCTCTGGAATAGTCTGGAGCTTCGCCCTCAGGACAGATCTTCTCCACTACTGCGACTCACACACACACATATACGAGCACACACAGACATAGCTACGTCTTACTTACTTGCACCGTCTTTCCCTCTGGTCTATTTGTAACTAAATCATTTCTTTCTTGATTGGGCTACAAAATGTCTTTCCTCTCCAGCGCAGAAGAAGAAACAACACTTATTTAAACTTCATCCACACCCTCAAAACACACCGACACACACACTCTCACACCAGACATACCATCGCTCTTTACTTCTCCTTGACGACGTTGAAGATGATGAGGATGAGGGCGGCGTGCTCTCGTGTTGGACCCTGCGTGCTTGACCTGTCGAGGTCAAGGCTGCCGAGCGGTGGTGCTCCCAGGACGGCGGCGATGGCGGCGGTTGCGGCGGCCCAGAAGCAGGCCGATGTTCTCGCAGGACCGCTGGCATTTGAGGACCCGAGTGCCTTTGGCATGAAGAGCCCGGGCGAGTTGCTGCGAGCGCTCAGCGTGTTCCGGTTCTGCTCCATCCCATTGCTCGTGGAACACTGCGGTAAGGTAAGGACATACACACAGGTACACACACACACACACACAGGATTAGTGTCTTTCTCCTGTGAGCATTCATTCCTTCTCCACCCTTTCTCCATTCACTTTTCCTTTTCCATTTCGTTGTCAACTCATTCTCCTCCCTTCCTCCTCCTCCTCATCCACTCCTGTTCTTCCACCTCTCTCTTTCCCTATCCTTCTTGGTCCTCCACATCTCATTCCACTTTTCTTCTCATTCATCTCTTCTCGTTTCTGCCGTCAATCCTTCTCCATGTTTGTTCTCTCCTTCTCCTCCTCCACGTTATTCTTCCCAAACTTCATCCGTCCTTGCCGTCCTCAGCTGATGTCGGTTGCCCGTGCCGTCTTGGGGAGACGGGCTTTCTCAGCACTGATGCGGTCGACCGTCTACGCCCAATTTGTGGCCGGCGAGGACGAGGCGGAGATCTCACGCTCCATGGAAAAGCTGAGCTCTCTGGGTCTAAGGCCCATGTTGGCTGTGCCAATAGAGGAGGACGTAGGAGAGAGCACCGGGTACACACACACACAGACACACACACACACACACCTTCATGACCTTCCCACTGATCATGCAAAGACAGTACATCAGGTTTGCGAGTCTTTCCCAGTTAAACTTTGCTTTGTGCGTTTCTTTCCTCCGCCAGCGAGCAGAGGTATGATGATAACATGGCGGCCATGTTGGAGTGTGTGCGGATGTCTCACAGCAATGCCTGGAGCAAAGACCCCATGATGCAGCTGAAGATCACCGCTCTGCTCAGCCCTGAGATATGTGTAAGGCCTTCAACCACAACATGCAGCTGTCAGGCAAATTTTGATTGAAACTGATAAAATGTTCACTTTAATGATGTTTCTGCAGCAGCACCATGTTTTATTTTGTACAATATACAAGTGTGTACTGCTTACTGTGGGTGTGCAAGGTCGAAGCGGAGGGTGTTTGAAGTTCGATGGGTTTGTGGGAAAAATGATAAATGAACATCTGCGTGTGCGTGTCCAGCTGTCCGAACTCAGACACTGTGTCTACATCCCTGTTGGACAATTCCTGTGTTTGTGTGTGTTTGTGTGACTGTCGTGCTGCCGATCAGGTGAAACTCACAAATCTTATGGCAAAGAACCCGTACGACCTGCACCTTCTAGTCAAGGCCATGGATGGAGAGGTGACTCAACAGTAACACAACAATAACAATGACAAAAATAACAACAACAACAAGAACAACAACTGAATTGAACACTGACCTGTATTGCAGCATGTCAGCTTCCCCGGCTTGGATGAAAAAGAGACGTCCCACTTCCTGTGCGGCCTGAGGCGTCTCAACAGCATAGCAGAGGCCAGCGTCCACAAAGTACGAGTCCTGGTGGATGCCGAGTACACCTACATGAACCCGGCGCTCTCCCTGGTTACCATGGCGATGATGAAGAAATTCAACACAGATGGCGCCTGGATCTGGAACACGTATCAGTGCTACCTGAAGGTGAGCCAGCAAGTTTGACTCTGTTGCTTCAAGGAAGGATGTCCATATTGTGGCTGTTCGTCCACCCGTCTGCCTGTCTGTCCCATAGGAGTCCAGGCATGAGCTGCTGGAGGCTGTGCGTCTGTCCACTAGCGAGGGCTTCAGCCTGGGCGTGAAACTGGTGCGAGGAGCTTACATGGACAAGGAGAGAAGGCTGGCAGAGAAAGAGGGACGGCCGGACCCTGTACACCACAGCTGGGAGGACACCAATGACAGGTGGATCTAATTTCGTCCAAAGTGGTGTCCACAGTCCACAATCACCTTGCCAATTGCGTCTCTGCATCCTCTGCGCAGTTACAATGGTTCCTTGGACTTGATGCTGGACACCATCGCCAAGAACGAGCAGAAGAATCGCATCATTGTGGCCACGCACAATGAAGCATCAGTGAGACATGCAGCCAGGGGGTGAGACCACGCATGACTTTCACACACACACGCAGTGAACTCAAACTGCCCTCTCACTAGCAGTCTCTGTGTGTGCTGTTTAAGGATGGCAGAGTTAGGCATCCCCAAAGACGGAGGTTCAGTGTGTTTTGGACAGCTGCTTGGCATGTGTGACCATGTCTCCCTCACACTGGGTGAGCTTGACTACAATTTTGACACCATATATATTTCTGACAGTGCTATTTGTCAATAGAGTAATAATGTACTTGGCACAATTTCCATACTTCTAGACAGAAGCTCAATATTTGTGTACAACAGTTTTCTCATGAATACAAAATAATAACAAAAGATTGAACGTTAAAAACGACCCAGCAAACGCGTAATTAATGATAGGCCGCGCTTCTTGGTGCTCATTGGAGGACTCAACTGTCAGTCTATCTTTGAGGAGCTGTGATTGGTCAGTCAGATATAGAAGAATGTCCCTTGTTTTTTCTGATGAAAGTAACCTTTAAATATGCGACGTTTGAATCTAAAATTATGATCAATCATTAATTATTCCACACATATTTTTTCAACTAGCTAAAGAATAAAACTTCAGTTTAAATGTGAATTGTAAAGTCAAATGACATAGCGCTAAATCATTAATGAAGTTATCTCAAGGCATTAAATGTGAACAGTGCCTATAAGATAGCTCCAATGTTCTGTATTTCTAATATACTTTCCTACCTTTATTTCTGCACCGTTCTGATAGCTACTAGTGCTTTAAATTTCACGGAAAATAGATCAATGAATCAATAAAGTATCTGCCTAGCTACGTACCTACCTGCCTATATACCGGAAGTCTCTTCAGCACTTTTAGAAAGGGCGCGAACACATAAAAGTACTCAACAATGAAGTACTTCTCTGTTTATGTGCTTGATTGAATACTCGAAATAGGCCGAGAGATGTATTTATATGAGTTAAGTCAGTGAGCCGTGAGCATTCAGGTAAGAGTTTGAAGATCATTCTTCCATAACTGAAATAAAACGACGTAACCGATCTTACCTGTTGCGCATCACAACGCAGGTGTCTTCATCACATAGCCTTGATTCTCGTGCATGATTAAATGCAAACTTGGGAAACAAAAACGTACATTTGTACGTCGTAAAAGAGCTAACGTAACTCCACAGCACGTCCATTTTATGTCTTTGAGGTGGTTTTCTCCTAAAGAAAGAATACCTTCCACACTATCAGATTGCATCCGGGTCTTCCGGCTTACCGGCGAACTTTTGACCAATCACGAAGCAGCTTTCAAGCGCCCCGGCATTTGTTTACAAATTCGAAGCCGCCGTCAATTGTAGCAGTGTGAGGATGTAGGGGACCAGAGCGTGGAGAACATGAAATAAAATCCGAGGTCTTCTCCGCGGCACACATTTTGTCTGCTTTTCTGTCTCCAGCTCAGGAGGGTTATTCTGTGTACAAATCTGTGCCATACGGCTCGGTGGACAGTACGCTGCCATACCTGGTGCGTCGGGCCCAGGAGAACCGCACCGTTCTGCAGGGTATCCGAAAGGAGAGGGACCTATTGCGGATGGAACTACGCCGAAGGATGCGTCTGAGGCAGCTGACGCCCCTCAGAAGTAACATACCTACGTAAGGACCCCGGTGTGCATTGACTAGGCACAGTGGTATGATGCCCCAGCAACACTGATTTGAAAATCAACCCCCAAAAAATGAGTATGAGTGGATTTTATATGATATTTAGTTTACAAGCAAGGGCTGAGGTACAAAGCTGTTGCACATCCATTAGATGTGAAATACAAAGTTTGGTGTGAAATGCAAGAGTCCAAATGTAAGTGAATGAGTGGTGGTTGCTCAGAATGTATAAAAATATGGTTATGTCTAACAACACTTACGTATGTATCTCAGGTCATTAACCTATTCTATTTGTATTTGAGTCACACTGTACTGGACACATTGACATTTTAAAGATCGATCCCAAACAGTTTCTCTCAGGATGACCCACTAACCCAGTTCAAACTATGTACATTCAGCCAAATAAACGATGTGTGACCATTGTAACACATTGACAAAGTAACATGGTCGTGGTTACTTATCATGTGACACAAAAAACCGGGGGAAACCATTTACTTTTTAAGTATTTATTTTGGATGTTATCGGAGGTCTTGCGTGTCTGTCTCGGTGTCCTGCTGCTGTCTGATCACACAATACTACACAATTTTCCAATAGCGACAACCATAGAATCGCCAAATTAATAAGCAGAGGAATCCATCTTGAGTGGGGTCGTGTGTATATTTGGCGGACATATCTTGCCGTTTTCATCTTCATGGGAGGGAAACAGTCACTTTAGGGTATGAGGACGAGCACCTAGCAGGGGTTGTGGGCCATCGTCGAGGAATGAAAGAGCTTTCCAGGATTAGTAGTTGCCGCGGTTTTCATTTCTGTAGCCACCTCGTTGGTATCCTGATTTTGATTGGTACCCGCCCTTTGAATCTGCAAATGTCGAAGGAGAAATGACAAAGATGAGAGCAGGCCCTTTCCAAACTAGCAGCAACGACGGTATATAGCGCAGCAACTGTACGTACCCCTCTGATATGACTGCTTCTGTTGGTAGCCGCCTTTCTGATCTGAAATCCAGAGCACACCAGGGGGGGTCACGACACAGCAAAAACAAACTCATCTTTGATTTCTGCTGCTGCTGCTTTATCAGCTCACCTCTGTTGAAGTAGCCGCCGTACACGCCCTGTTTGAGATCGAACACGCGCTCGTTGTTCTCCACCAGGCTGCCCAGCTTCTCGGCCAGCTGCAGGGCCATGTTCTGCAGGGAGGTGGGCTCCGTGCGGTGCATCACTACCGTCTGTGTGGGCTGGTCCAGGGACGCCTGCGGGAGACGGTTACATTGAGGTGAACGAGGTGGAGAACAAGGGCAGATTCTGAGGTGGCATTTGAGACCGGACGTACCATTAGCTCCTCGTTGATGATCATCTTGCTGATGATACTGTGGACTGTAGGCATCTCCAGCTGGAACATCTCAGAGAGCGTTGCCATGCTGGGAGACAAAAGACAAATTTGCATTTTAAAGACTGGTACACAAAACACTTCAGATTAAATCAGTGTGACCGAAAGCTGTGACAAACGTGCTTCACGCTGCCTTTGTTTATCTTCTCACCTGATGGAGTCATACACGCTGCTGTACGTGAACAGGTAGGTCCTCAGGGACTCCTCCTGGATCTTCCTACAAAGTAACATGGACACAAAGGAAAACTGTTACAACAGAAAAGCTGAAGAACACACAAAGAAATTAGGTCAAGGGAAATCAAAAGATTTCCGAGCCTCATGTCATCTAACAGTTGCGTGTGTGTGTGTGTGCATGAGCTGACCTGACGAGCATCTCCCTGACCCGCTGCGTCTCGGGGAAAAGGTCCCACACTTTGCTGTTCATCTTCTCGTTGATGATGAAGGCGTGGCAGGTCCTCCAGTCGCCCATCTTCATGGCCTTGCTGGCCGCCACCACGTGCTCCCTCATGCTCTCGGGGGGCCCTGATGGGATAATGGGGAGGAGAGACGCTCATTAGGACTTGCAGTCCAGACATGTTGATAAGGTAACGAGGTAGGGTGCCATTTTAGGTTGGTCCCAGGGTTGCGTACCGAGCAGCGGCTGCCTCTCGCCCACCCTGAGCTGGTGGTGGAACTGTTTGCTGATCATCCTGCGACGGGCGTCAAACTCGTGAGCCGCCATGTAGGGGATCTCCAGGAGCATAGCCGACACCAGGTACACACACTCGAGCAGCTCCAGGTTAATGTGCATGTGAAACGGCACCTGTGAGGGAGAAGCGAGGGCATCACACAAGTGTGGACAGACAAGTGTGGCGATTTGGACGAGCTCATGACATTTTCTGAACCCACCTGTCTCCTCTTCTCGATCTTCTCCTGCTCCGCGTTCCTCTCCTGCATGTTCCTCATCAGCAGACCCTGACCCAGGAGCTCCTTGGCACGGCCAGATGACTGGATGTCCAGCAGGGCGTTGTGGGCGTCTTTGATCATGCCCTGGCGGAAGGCGCAGATGCCGAGCTGCACCATGGTTCTGTTGTAGAGGATCTGGGCGGGACGGGCGGAGAAACAATGAGTAAGCGACCTTCTCAAGATGGCTGCCGTGAGGACCAAGTCGCCAGTTTACCTGCACGGGCGGGTCGGCGTGCTGGATGTTGTCCTGCAGGTGGCTCATCAGCATCAGGTCGCGGGCCTGGTACCAGCGCGAGTGCAGCGCGTGGTGGTAGATGTGACACAGGATGGCGCAGGTACGGATGCGGTCCGTGCGGTCCTTGGCGTAGATGAACTTGCAGAGGCGGTCCATGATCACGGCGCTGTCCTCGCCCTCGCTCTCCTCCTGGTCCTGCTCCGACTGCGGCGAGAAGACCGGACGAGTCACATAAAAATGTCCCCTTACACACGCTTTTGTCTTCATCGTTTGGGCCGCGACTCACCTTGGTCTCCCCCTGGATCCCCAGGCTGCGCCGGTGAGCCTTGTAGTCGAATTTGTAGTAGGTGTGCATGATGCGGCGCAAGTAGATGCGGCAGATCTCCTCCGTGCTGCCCTTGCTCTCCAGGTAATTCAGAAGCCGGTCCACGATCCCGCACACCCGGCCCTCGTCTTTCAGGTTGTCCACGTATTCTGGATGAGGCGCATAAGTGTGTTAAGTACATCGGCGTCACACAAAATTGCGAGGCAGCTGCTGTAGCTCCGCCCACCTTGAGAGTGAGGGTCGGTGTTCTGCATGATCTTGGTGAACTCCTCGTCCATTCTCTCCACCAGAGTCAGCACGCACCCTCGCACCCTGAAAGGCTGATACAGGCGGGGACAAACGACAGCGATAAGAGTCGGACGAGGACGGCGGCGCCAGGCTCTGTCCCGTTTCTGGGACGTGGAGCTCCTGTTACCTGGTCGGAGACACCCAGGTTCTCGCTGTCCTCGGCGATGTTCTCCCCGATGAAGATGTTGCTGTTCTCGAAGAGGATGTCCAGCAGCTCGTCGATGCAGTCCAAGCATTTCTTCCACATGTCGGGCTGAACGGGGAGAGTCGCAATGAGTATGTACACAAAGTGGCACACACGCACACAAGCGGCAGCTCTGTGTACCTTCATGTAGGCGGCGAGGTTGGGGTTATAGTCGTACAAGGAGGCGATGATGTTGAACTTGATCTTGACCAGGATGCCCTGGCCCAGGTTGTGTTCGGCAGAGATGGCCGCCAACGCGTGGAGCAGCTCGATCTGTGCAGCTCTGAAACAAAACAAAACAAGACATTCTCCTTACTGTGTGCCAAAACACACGTTAACATTCTGTGTTTGAGGCTGGTCTGGACCATTACCTGTCTGTTCCTTTCTTGCCTCTGGCTTGTAGGATCTCGTGGAGCTTCTTCACCACCACGTTGGTGTTTATCTCGGTGCCTTTGGCGAACATCTTGGGCTTCTCCTGGAGGACAGCGACGCGTCAACTTATCAGTTTTTGAGTCAAAAGGGTCAGAGCAATGCCGTGGAACATGTGCGAACAAAGCTGCCTCACCTTGACCAGGGGTACGCCGCCCTTCACCTTCTCCCAGCCTCCCTCCGCCTCCTCTCCCGCCTCATCCTCCCCTTCCTCCTCCAGACGCTCCTTCTTCTTTAGCTTCTTCTTCTTCCCCACCTTCTTCTCGGCCTTCTCTGACTCCTGAGCCCTGGAGACGATGATGACGGTACAGTCAACTCTCAGCTGAGTTGTGTGAAGAGGGAGAGAGAAAGTGGAGAGTTTTACTTCTTGAGGAAGACCATGGCCAGAGATGGGCCCTTCCCCTCGCCATCATCGGAGCTCTCGCTGCTGCTGTCCACGGTGTCTGAGCTCCACTCCTCATCCTCGTCGTCCTCGTCGCTGGAGGAAGACTCGTCCTGCCACAGGGGGTCACACATGTCAGCTTAATTTGCGATTGGAAGTTTTCCCGCAGGCTGGGTCTGGTCAGGCTCTTACCCCTGATCCTTTAGCGGATTTGAGGAACTTGCTGGCATCCGGTACAGCTTCTGGCTTCTTTTTGAGGAAGGACTTGGCGCCTTCGTCGCCATCTCCATCGCTATCTGATGATGAGCCTAAGGGGTGAAAATTTACCGGGACCCGGCAGAATAAAGGGTCAGTCTCGGCAAAGCAGTGAGGAACGACTGATTAACAAATTCACTACAAGTTCTGTTGGCTGAACCTACCAGAATCCTCTGGTTCCTTCTCCTCCTCTTCATCTGCAGACTCTTGTGGGTTCTGGAGGGGAGAAGAAGGAACAGTTCAGCTTTCATTGGACTGAATTTCTCAGAGAGTGTAGAGAGCGTTGCTGCTGCTGCTCACCTCCTTGTAGGCAGTGATCTCTGTCTCGTAATCACGGTTGTACTTGCGGATCTTTTGGCGCAGCGTGCTGAGGGCTTTGGCGTTGTTCTTGTTCATCTTCTTCTTGCCCTCCTTGTCCTCCCAGAGCTGAAAGGTGATGGATGTTAGACTACTAATCATGATAGAGACAAGCATCAATACAACTACCACTGAAACATTTCGGATCAAAACTGACTGCTGAGGACCAGCGAGTGGCTCACCTGGTTGAGGTAGTCCTCCAGGTCAGCCAGGAGACGGATGTAGAAAGACGGCACGCCCTCCTTGTCCACGATTGTCTTGCTTTTGAGGAACGCTCGACACAACTGTTCAAACTCCTCCAAACACTTGGCCATGTCCCGAATCTTCATGGCGTTGCGGATGGTCTTGATGAGGTTGGTCAGCTCCTCAAACCTTTAATTCCAACAAGTGACCACATTAAGCACTTTCGCACCCACTCAAGAAAAGTACCTATTCAAATTGAAAGATGAATAGGACATTTTGTAGAGACATTTAGACGCACCTCTTGTCCTTGGCACTGCGTACCACTCTCTTTGTGTCCTCTTCTTCATCGCTGAGCAGCAAAGATCTGGAGCAGGACCAGCAAAATTACAGGTCATGACAGGCAGAGATGCTTGAATGGTGTGTATGTGAGCGTGCGTGTATGTGAGTGTGTGTGTGTGTTGGACGCACTGTTTGAAGGTGGTCCCAGTGGTTTTGGGGGTAATCTCATCTGCTGACGATGACTCCTCAGACTCACTGTCTGAGCCAGTGGCAAAGAACCGAGACATGGCTGTATGAAATGGCCAAAGCTGCAAGAGAAATGTCGGAGAATAGCTGAATTGTTAGCATTGTTGTTTACACTTATCAGAACCGATCTAATTGTTGCTACCGGTCAAATTTGTTTATAAATCACACGCCTGTTGCATGCCTAAATATAGCTTTCAGATGCATTTAGTTCGAAGTGAAATAGGTTTGGTTTATCAGTCTGCGTCATCAAATTGTATAAACTAGCTTAGCATTCCCCGGACTGCTGGGCTAACGATACAAATAAAAGCTATGTAACCGATTTCACTGCGAATCATGTGTGGCTGCACAGCCTGTCTTATTTGTCCCGACATTATACAATACCTTCTATTATTTCATACTATACTGGAAAAACCAATATGTGAAAACATGTTGCTAACTACAGCACAGCTAACGGGAGCGTTGCGAGGGCGGCCTTCACGCATGTGGAGCCTGAGAAAGGAAGCCAAGCTTAACAAAATTAAATATAAAAACGTATTCCAGACATTTATTCCCAACGACGAAAATAAACACTCACCTACACCCTGGTGAACTTATGTCTGAGGTGGATCGAACTATTTTCAACAGCTGTGTAATCCAGTTTAGCGATACGGCAACAGCCGGCGTGGAGAGCTACTAAACCGGAAGCTTCGTCCCGGGGAGAGGAAGTCCGCCCAGTATTTTTTTCTTCAAAACTTTATTCAACGAGGGCTCCGCCCTCTGCACAGGTAGGAACTACAACGTGGAATGAGTGTTTTACAGACACAGTCCTGTGTATTGCATTTTGTTTATCCTACAAAGAAATTGGATTTAATTTTACACTCAAACTTAAGCACAAACACAAAAAATACAGCAGTTGATATTTCCATGTACAGGCACATTCTAAATTCAAATGTTATTCAGAAGAGCGTACCATCATTTTTTGTGATTCATTGAAACACAGACACTGTTCCAAGGTAACGATTTTAAACAATAACAACGCTTTAATATCATTTAGTTTTTCTTAGAATTCAAAAGCTAGTATTTTAGTCTTGAAACCTGCTTAAAGACAAAACCCAAAATTCAGCTGATGAGGTCATTGTTATTCTCTTGTTATGCTCTCATACAATTCAACTTTATTTGTACAACATAAAATTAATCAAGGATATTCAATAACAAATGAACATCAGGACTTTTCGTCTTGTTTTTTGTACTTCAGAAGCGCTGAAAAGAAAGGGAAATTCTGTTACCAAACATTCAGCATTTCACCATTATGTATGCAGTGTTCCCTCTGCGCAGCCAATGAATGTGATGGATCGTACCTTCTTTGAGACGCTTTATTTCCTCAGATTTGGCTCTAAGTTGCTGTTCCAGCGCACCGCAATTAGAGCAAACTGGAGTGTTGGACACAGAAATGACATTACTACAGAGTGTGTGGGGCCTCCTCCCAACCGATGTTTGTTGTGGAAATGTGATGACCCACCGTGGCTCTGGGCTCTGACGGGCACAGTTCTCTGGACGGCTGTGGGTGGTTTCAGGGTTTTGACTTTGCTGGAGGGCTCACCAGGCAACGTCACTGTGGCATTGCCGCCGTTGCTCGGTGGCAGACTTGCTTCTAACAGTAAGAGAAAATGTTTTGAAGATGACCACAAGGAAAAGCTGTGGACTAATCACATGATTACAAACGATTACAAAGCGCAGCAATTACCAATCTTCATCTTCTTTGTGATGGGCAGAGCCTTGCCTCTGGTCAGGACTTGTCTCTTCCCTTGCGTGGGCTTCGTTGCCGCGTTGGCAGTAGCTTGCGTGCGTAACAATCGAAAGTAAAAGCATCAACATCAACCGTCAAACAAACGTGACTGCTGCGTCAAAAACGGCACAGGAGGTGAGTGTGAGCACCTGCAGGCCCTGAGGGTTTGAACACAGCAGAAGAAGAAGAGGAGGATGTCACTGGTGGTGGTGGAGGTGGTGGCAGCGCAGTGCTCCTTGTGGAGGGTGGCCTGAGTCCTGTGGTGGCTCTGTTGGTTGTTGGGATACCACTGATGGGACAGCGCCGCAGAGCTGAAGGCAGCTTGGATCCTGAGGGCAGGATGGAGGAAAGGAGGAATAACAAGGGGTTTGATGGCAGAATGTTGGAGGACACCACACACACGACACACACACTTACTTGTCATGGCGGCAACACCAGCAGAAGCGCTCAGCGTCCCTGTGTCCTTTTATGGGAGCAACACAAAAACGCAAATCAAAGTGAGCAAATCTGGTGAGGACATATCCACACACACTCATTCTCTGGTATCCCACCTCCGATCCTGAGGCCTGACCGGCTTTGATTCTGGAAGCATCCGTCGTTTGGGCTTTCTGGGTGGACGCATGCTGTCCCGACAGCAGTGGGTTGGGTGTTGGGTTCATTTGTTGCGCGACGGCCGGCTTGTGCCTCCACAGCTGGACGGCGGCTTTGCCGGGAGGTCGCAGGGTTTTGGCGTTGGGGTTCGAAAGGAACGTCAACCGGTCGCCCACAATGTTGGAAGGTGGGTGCGCCGGCTCTGCCGCCGGAACCGGTCCGTCCCCGTACAGCTTCTTCTGCACGGCGGAGAACTGTCCCTCGTCCCACTGCGGGAAGAACACCGGCACCTTACAGGCCGGCATGGGAGTGGACGTCATCAAGGCGTCGCCCTGTAGGTCGAAGGTGTCGTCGAGGTTGTAGGGGTTGGTGACGTTGTGCTCTGCGGCGGCGGCGGTGCTGTGATGCTGCTCTGCGGCTGGTTGGAGCGGTGGATCGTTACTGGTGCTGCTGTGATCCTGCCGAGGTGAAGGTGTAGCCTGAGAGACGTTCTTCGAAGACACTCCCGGGCTCTTGTCCAACGTAGTGCTGTGCAACTTAGAAACGGGGTTGAGGTCAATGGTGTTGTTTTTCTGACAAACAGGCGCTGCACTGTGTTCCCCAAAGGTGGCGCTGTTGCTGCTGCTGCTGCAGGAGGAGGTTTGGAAAGTGTGCTTGTTGAATGTTTGGTTCCGGGCGCCGTGTGAACCGTTGACATCTGGAAGCGAGTGGTCACCATTTGCTACGTCCTCAAAAAGCGAAGTATGAGCAGTCTCACCCGTAGAGCCGCTAGCTGCTGAGATGTTGGAAGCAGGTAGCGAGGAGAGGTCCCTGGTGGTGTTCTGGATGTGCCCTGTGGCAGGATGCGTGTTGGCCGAGGTGCTCAGCTCAGCAGTCCCAGAATTTGTAAAGGTTGTGCGCAATCCCTCGTCGGCCATTTCAGGCTGGGACGAATCGCTCGTCAGATTCTTCGATTCCCTGTTGCACTGCAAGTCTGACGCGGTCTGGGACACGAGGCTCTGCGTGGACGTGTCGCTGGAGCAGCTAGCATCCCGGCTACCATTGACCGATGGCGTGATGTTCCCCGACGTGGTCTCCCTGGTCAGGGTTCCTCGGCTCTCCGTGAGGGTGGCTGGCGTGTCGTCTCGCGTGTCGTTTCGCTCGCTGAGTTCTGATGTGGGGTGAGAAATTTCATGGAGGTCCTGTGTGACCAGCAGGGAGGCTCCTTGCTCGTCCTTAGCGGATGTGTCCACGCTGTTGCCGCCGACCTCTTTTTCAGGGGAGGCCTGCACGACGACTGAGGCTTTGCTGTCGACGCCTTTTGTTTGTGGGCTGAGCTGCGATGAGACAATGTTGGACATTGACTTCTCCTCTGACAAGGACTTATCAGCTCCATTCTGGGACCCATTCTGAGAGACAGAGTCATTCAGCGTGACGTTTCTTCCCCCAGTGCTCGTCTCTGATTTTGAGCTCAAAGCAGAGCTGGTGTTTAAATCTTGACTGACGTCCAAGACTTGTGACCGAGCCAGCTTCTCCTTCACAGACTGCGAGACGACCGAGCCATTGAACGTGCTCAGCATCGTCGTGGAGACTGTCATGTCGATGTCAGTGTTCCTCAAGTCCTCAAAAAGCCAGTCAGGACTGATATCGAGTTCTCTGCTCAGCTGTTTATACTGCGCCCCAAACTCCTCGATGGGAAATGATACACTAAGACGGTTCTCACCCTGGCTCTGGGACTCTGACCCCGCGCCTGTCAGGGCAGATTTTATCATCGGTGACAGGTCCCACTGGTGTGTAGACGTCTGGAGCTTAGACCACAGCTTCTTTGAGGCAGGGGTGGAGGACACCGATACATCGGACAGGGGCTTCGTCCTTCTACTTGAGTGAGCGGAGGAATTCTCGGCCTTGAGTTTTGACTTCGCTGCACTCACACCAAGCGGGGGAATATTTTCATCCTCCTCTGGTATTTGCTGAGTTCTTGGCTTAGCCGCCATTTTCAAGCAAATCTGGTGATGTGAGGTGAGACGGATCCAATTTGGGGATGAGCGATCTGAAGTGTCCTCTCACATCAGATCCCTTTACAGCTCTGTGAATGATTCAATTTCAGTTTTACTTGTATAGCATCAAATCACAACAGAAATCAAACTGACAGATGAAGATGCAAACTGTTATGCGGACATACTGTATCTGTGGCTTTGAATGTCACACTCTCATTTACCCGTGGGACCAGTTAGCTAAGTTCAATCTTTTAATGAAAAAAATATAGACACGCTGTTTTGTTGACAGTTCACGAATAGGAAAAGAATGACTTCAACGGTTTTCGGTGTTTTTTCTTAAATCCTTGCCCTCATCGGGGCATTATTGCGCACTAGAGAAGACATCCACAACTCTGTAACTACATTGGAAATCAAAACTGACCTACAAGTGTCCTCCGTTTGTCGTATGTTTAACATATTCGTACTCAGTAATGTTGATACACATGACGAACGAACGGACAGTAGATAATCAGAAAAGGTCTCCACGTCGTAATACTTACGAAGAGAACGTCCTCGGGAAATAAGTCGGAGGGAAATGCCTGTCATAGGACTGACATGCTTATATCCTCTAAAGGGATTCTTAACATTGGGCTAAATACTCGATTTCATTAGCATGGGCTCATTTCTTCGTACGACACCCTGGTGGCTGCTAGTTTGAAAGGTGGCAGTCTAATAGCTGATTGGTCATTGAGGAACCCAATCAGGAGCTCGGATGACCCTTTCCGGTAATGTGTTGCTAGGACGGGAGCAACACTGCCGCTCAGTGGTGCCTTCAGGGAAGCTCCACACATGGCATTTGTTTTCATTCCGAGTCACATGAGAACATACGTACAGTATAAACTTAATTCTCCTGTACAACCACAATTATTTTCTTATATCTATACAGTTCGAAATAATTGAAGTATTCTCTCAACACACAATTGCACCATTAAAACAGATTTCCAACGTACAAACTTCGCTCAGCAGCAGCATTTTTCAGAGGCAAAGGAATCACACCATTTGTTTAGCACACTCACAATCTCAAATCAAGGTACAAAATTTTATTTTTGAGTATGCTTCAATCTCCCATTCTCTCCCATCGCCTACATCGCACCTCTGCCTCAGATGTGACACATAACTGCTGCGTCATATTTCTGCCACTGCGGTTTGAATACATTTTACTATCAGGCAGCTTTGTGTTATTAAATTGCTCAAAATACTCACCTACATTATCTCATCTAGACCAGCTTGTTTTCAAAATATCAGATCTGATTGCGTCACATCTCTTTGAAACTTGTATATATTCTTTATTATAAATCACTTCTCACTGATGTCATCGATGTAGAGAACCAGTTCAAGTTTATTAGGAAAAGATCAGAAAACGGAAGATCAAGCAAGACAGTTTGAGAAACACGCCATGAGGAAACAGTTTCACAGCTTCATCACACTTAGCGGAGAGGGGGGGCATTTTTCTCACTCGTTTGTGGTTTTCTTCAGCTTGGTTGCGAGCTCAGAGAGAAGTGGATTTCCAAATCTGGATATACACATAAAAATCGCGAGCATCAGATGAAATGCAAATGAACCTAATGTCAGTTATCTAATGAATCATCATCGGTTTAGTTTCGAATTCTTTTACCCAGGCGTTCCAGGGGGCATCCATTTTGGTTTGGCCACGGCCTCCACTGTTTTGAGGTCGCCGGCCTTCGTGTCTTCTTTTGCCTCGCTTTCCTGCTGATGAGAACACATTGATATTTCTGTCTACACCTCTAAATAACTGACAAGGCCCTCAGAGATGCTAAACCATACCTGTGTACCATTGCCCGAGTTCTGTGTCTTCTTCAGAACAGGAAAACCACCACCAAACCCTTGAACGCAACAGAAAAACCAACAACATTCACTAATGAGGCGAAACAGGACAGGAAAAACAGCAAGTTACAGCCTCTCCACCTGTCTTCCTGCACCTACCAGGCAGTTTAATTCCCATGCCGAGGCCCCCCAATGGTACCGCTGCAGGGGCTTTGACTGGCGGGTGTGTGGAGGCCTGCGGCTCCATGGAGGGCATGAGCAGGAGCGTGCGGGGATCCTTGGGAGGCCTCACAAGGGGGTTCTTCACGGCGATCCTCGCACGCTGGGCGGTGAAGTCCAGCATGGACGGGTCCCCCTGTGGACGCGAACAATATTTGTTATCAAAGGTTGCAGATACCCAGGTGGGACACTGACCACATATGCCCAAGGAGACGTACCTCACAGAAGTCCATGAACTCTACTTCCTCCTCCGCTGCCTCCTCCCCAGCAAGAGGAGACAACCATCCTGCCAGACCTGGTGGCCTCTCGGCCAGTTGGTCCCCCAGCGGGATCTCTCCTCCTCCACTGGATGTCATGGGAGTTACTCCCTTTTCCAACCAAGCATCCGATTGGTGCTCTGTGATCTGCATCACCTCATGATAGGGTCCCGACTCTGCCCATTCAAGTCCCTGGTCAGACGAGTACCACTGAACCCCAGTTAGCGGCTCAGGCACCATATCTTCAAGGATATTCTGCATGATTCCCTCCGTTGGACTGGATACCGTCATCTCAGGTTGACAGACTTTCTGGAATTCAGCTCCACCTGAGGACGCATGTTGAACCCTTCCATCGTCTTCACGTAGCGATTCTACAGTCGCCCGATCAGTCATCTCCAACATTCCCACCTCGAAATCAGGGACAAGTCCACCAACGGAACCCACGGTTGGACCAGGTGGAGGTTGAGATACATCGGATAGGTCTTTGGAACTTTCAAGGTTTTCAGATTCTGACTGTGGGGCCATTTCGCTGTCTCCTGTCTCCACTGACTCCTCTTCCTCCTCCCCTGAGCTCTGCGTAGGCGTCACATCTTCCTCCTCATCCGATGACAGCATCTCCTCCGGCGTCACTGCTCCACGACAAAATTCCTCAGATTTGTCTTCCGTTGTTTCCTCACCAACACCCTCTGATTGTAGAGCCTGCGTCCACGTGCTAAGCACGTCCTCATCAGTCTCCGCTGGACATCCAGCCTCTCCAGCTTGACTCATCTCAAATTCTGACGCTGAGGTGTGACTTTGGGTGTCCAGCATGTCCATCACTGACTCATTCCTGCCTGGTCCTCCAATCAAAGCGTCTTCCTTTGAGTCCAGTTTGTCCACCTCCATTACCTTACCCAGCTGTGTCTCTGTCTCCATCGGCTGTCTTGCAGATTCACATTCAGTAATGTCCGCCGGAAGACTGGAGGTCCTGTACTCCTTCTCAGCCGAGGATATTTCCGATTCTAAAGACAAAATTGACTCTGTGATATCTTGACTCTCAGGCGCTATCAGGGTGTCTCCTGATGATCCAGAAAGTTCTTCTGCCACCACAACTCCTCCATCTTCAGGTGCTGTCATTTCTACACCTTCACTATCACTTTCTGTGGAATCAGGCGCTACTCCAGATCTCTGATATCCAATCAGAAGGTCCTCAGTCCCACGGAGCAGCACTTCCTCCAACCTGTCCATCCTGTCCTCTCGTCCATTGGTTGGTAATAACTCTCCCTCTGGCCATTGGATCTCAGGCACATTACTGGTTTTATCACCTCCTGTCTCTGCTGCTTCCATCTCCACTGGCAGTCGGATGTCCTCAAGAGACATCAGCAGGGCACTTTCCTCTGTCTCTACCTCCAATCCTTCAACGTCTCCATCCTTTTCCAATGGCGTCAATGGGTCCTCGTCCATGCGGTCCTGTCCTGCTAGCAACTTGTCCTCCAGGATGCTACCTCCACAGCTGGTCTCCACCCCTTCTAGTAACCCTACGCTCCCAGCGTCCACTCCGTCCTCAGCTCCTTCCAGGAAGACAAATGCAGTATTTTCCTTTAGCTCGTGTCCATTGTTGCATTCAGGAACTTCCTCTGGAGTTTCCGCCTCTACCACAGGACTTTGCGACACAACAATCCCTCCCTCACATGTCCTCAGGGGACACGCAGGACAAGTCTCCTCTCCGCTACTACTGCTGCCGCCATTTTGAGCTCCTCTCATTTGCTGATTTGAAATTCCCAGGTCTGCCTCGTCACCTTTGCCGCTGGACCTTCTCTTCCTCTCCTTCACCTCTTCCCCTTCGCTCCCCACAGCAAGAGCCCCTCCCATCAGCTGATCTGGCCCTTCCTCACATATCAGGCGATGGTCCTCACCGTCCTCCTCGCCTCTCAGCTGCGGTGATGGATGTGTGGCGGCTCTGTGGTTGCCCTCGTGGCCTCGCATGCTCTCCACCACAGCACTCTGTTTCCCTCGCTCCGCTTTCGGATACGCTCCTCTGTCAGCGATGACGTCTTCGCTCCACACGGCTTCGCTTTCCTCTGCCGCCATTTCCTTCGCGTCCTCTGCACCCTCTCTGCCTTCACCATGCGTCTCCTCACAGACCTCCAGCTGCCACCCAACCCTTGCAGGTTGGAGTCCGTCCTTCTCCAGGTCCTCCGCCATCCTGTCATCCTTTTGTAGTCCCTTCTCTTCATCATCGGTTCTGGTTGCTGTTCCAGTATGTCCCCAGTCCAAACCGCAGCTGATGTCCACATCTTTGGAATCTTGCTCGTCACCCTCTGGGACCGACTCAACTCCTCGTTCCTCCACTTGGAAGCTTCTCACTGTGTCATTTATCGGTCGCCAATCAAACGCCACTTCTTCACACACACCCGATCTGGCACCTCCATCTCCTCTACCACCGGGCTCTTCCTCTTCTTTTGGTTCTGCATAATTCACTATGTCTTCACTTCCTTTTCCGTCAACCTGACACTCTCTGAGGCCCTCACAGTCGCCCTCGTCGCTAACAGCCACGAGGATCTGCGTCTCTGCCTCCCAGGCGACGGCTGGCTGAGAAGGTTCAAGAATCCCCGGTTCCTCATCCGCCACCTCACCAGTTTCATCGAAGTCAGCCAGGCGAGCGACATCATCCGCTTGAGCTGCGTCTCCGCGGAAGAACCTGGACACGGCCTCAGTTATGTAGCACTGAGAGGGAGAGGGGGAGAGAGAGAGAGACAGCTTTAGTGATTCATTTTCACCAACAGCGGGCAGAAGTTCCGCACCCGTTAGCATCCTGCGAAATGGAAAGTTAGCGGACTAGTTGACAAATGGTGCTTGACAATGTCTCCACAACCCTGTCCAAACAAAATCAAGCTGACAAACAATTCAAAAGAGTCATAGGATGTTTTGAAATCGCTGCTTATACTGCCTCCTGATTTATCATATAAATAGGACGTCTTTTTTGTTGCTGGGACTATTAAAATATGCATAACGGGGCCAGTGTGGTGCTCTCAGCTTAGAGGAGAGGAGGCACACACACACACACACACACACACACACAGGCATTCCACAGCCTCCGGCGCTGAAATAACACAGCAAGCAGCGGTTCCGCGGCTTCAATGTCTGCTCGGCTCTTCTCACCCAGACGGTCCACAGGCTCCTCTCCAAGCGGGACAGCAGAGGGTCCGGCTCCATCCTCAAACTTTCTCCCCCCCTCCCTCCTCCTTCGGATCTGCAAACCCCACCGGCACCTCCTCAGCTTCGACCGGATCGAACCGACTCAGCTGCTCTACTCGGACGCGGAGCTTCAGCGATGCGGAACCAGGAGGAACATCTCGCCCGGCTCGGCCGAACCTTGACCGGGTTGGAAAGAGCAGAGGCGGGCAGAATACGTCCGCGGAATCGATATGAGGAAGAGAGCGATCCACGCAGCGCTGGCGTGTGTGTGCGTCTGAGAGTGAGTGTTTGAGTGTGTGAGCGTGTGTGTGTTTGCGGATGTGCTCGCCCACAAACAGGAGGGTGGCTGACAAACACCGAATCTTCCGTTTGTGTTTATAAGCACTTTTTGTCATCAGTCATTCAATATGTGGGCCAGTGGAAACATAATATATATATTTTTTTATGTTTTCGGCGTATCGATTTGAAGCACTAATGCATCAGTTTAAAAAAAAAAGAAGAAGAAGAGGAAAAAAGGTCTGAACTTCATGACTTGATCATGACTACATCAAATATAATTCAATAACATGCAGAAATTAAGTCGCGCATCAAATGAGAGATCATATGAAATCATGTCCCCATTAACCAAATGTTATGCTGGGATGTTTTAAGTGTAAATCCATTATTAGTTTCCACTTTTCAAGTTCAAATATATTTTTTAATCATCCACTTCTTTCTAAGATGGCAGTCAGAACCTAAAGGTGATTTAATTCCTCCAGTTATTTTAGTGTCCAGTTTCCAAGTTCAAATGTGTTTTTCCAACCATGCATTTACGTCCAAGATGGCCGTCAGACCTTGAGGCTAACTTGTGTGATTTTATTCCTCCAACTTAACTAAAGACATTCTGTCCAATGTTCCCACAGTGATGCTCACTGCGTAAAACTTCTTTTTCTTGCCTTGACAGCACAATAGCGGATGTCAAGCGATTTCATATTCGGCTAAAATAAACTTTGCTGATGCGTTATCGTCAGCTGGGCAACAGGAAGTTACAAAATAAACATCTTTTAATTCCTGACAGAGTCGAGCTGCGAGCGATGAGCCTGTCGAGTCGCTGTGGTGAGCGAGCAAAACCAGAACTAACAGAGGAAATGAGAAGCAATTTCACACCACAGGACACACAGGCCAAAACACACAAATACTGTACACACACACACACACACACACAAGCACACACACACACGGCACCCCACTGACCTACCTCAGAGAAACAAACAGAGACAAAGAAGAGAATCAGAGACAGATCAAGCAAAGTTCTTTAAAATTTTAATGTCAAATTTAGATTTGGAGTCGTCATTCTTTGTATAAAAACATGTATATTTCGTTTTTTTAAAAAGTAAATCAAGCCGAGGAGAGACAAAACGAGGAGGACAGAACAAGAATGAGCCAATAAATAAAAAAGGTCCACGGGTGAGACAATGCGGGTCCGTCCCATCCCAGAGGAGGACGACTCGGCCCGTTCACGCCGAGGAGGAAGTCTGCTCGTTGGGCTCTGAAAGAAAAGGTCAAAGGTCACGAAGAAGCCATGCCAGCACCAATCAGAGAGTCTCTCCTGAGATATGTCGTCTCCGTCCGTCCTACCTGTCCACGCCCTGTAAACGGGAAGCCTGAGGGCGGGGTGCGTCACCTCCACACACACCCTGAGCCGCGTCCTGTCCTTGTCGTCCCCGGGGACTCGCCTCAGGTGGACACGGTTGATGTGCAAAGCGTCCCCTTCTGCCCGTTTGTCCCCGTCGCCCACATCGCTGTCCCCGTCCGCTCTCGTCTCTCTGTCGGAGCCGTCGCCTTCGTTGTCCCCATCCGTCTGCTCGTCGATGTACTCGATGCCCGCGGCGTCGGGGTCGGAGATGGCGGCCTTCGTCTCTGCGAGGACAAGGGAGAAGAGTCACAATAAGGCACCTGCTGTGAAATTTGGAGAACATTGCCTTACTCGTCACGTGTCCATTCTGTCTCGCCGTCTGTCTCTCGGCGGGACTGTTGGACCTCTCCAGCGCGCACACGCTCTTCAGCTCCCTCTGCCCGTCGTCGCCGATCTCCTCCGTCTCGTTGGACTCCAGCGGTGCCAGGGTGGCGCCCCCTGCTGACCACAGCACCCTGGCCCTGGGGTGTCCCCCTCTGAGCAGGAGCGAGAAGACCCCAACCCCCTCGTTGCTCCAGTAGACGGAGATGGACGGAGAGACGGACGGAGCTACTGCGAAGAAAAGGGAGGACGTGCGGTAAGCTTAGTCGTCCTCGTCCTGCGAGCGGGACGCCGTCCCCCCATCACTTACCGTCTTCGTCGTTCCTCCACTCCCTCTCGATGGGCTCGTGAAGGGACACGTGGTCCACTCGGCAGACGACCCCTCCCCTCCTGCCCTTCGTCTCCTCGCCCACCTCGCCTGTCCTCCTCAGGACAGCCGACGCCCGGTACATCTTCGGCTGCGTCTGGATGGGCCCCCACACCTCGCCTCCGTCCAGCGTCTCCTCCTCCCGGTCGTCCTGCTCTCCGCCCCTCAGCTTCAACCACGTCACCGAGATGGACGGCGGGTAGAAGTCGGTGATGTCACAGCCGAGGACGCCCGCCTGACTGATGATCTCCGACACCCGCGGGGTCCTCATGAATCCTGCGGGTCACAAACCGAATTATTACTTCCCAGCGGGACTCAGTGGCTTCGTCCCAAGATGTCCGTCCCCACCTCTCGTTTCCCTGGTGATGGGCTGCTTCAGGGCGATGTGGTGGACACTGACCCACACCTTGGTGCCGCCCTTCTCCAGCTCACTGCGAGGCAGCTTGCACTGGCTGAAGGCGGAGAAGAAGCCCTCAGCGTCGGGTCGAGGGGACGACTGGGCCTGGGACGCCACTGGACTGAGCTCGCCGCCCTGGCAGAACCAACGGAAGGTGATGACGTCCGGGTGGAAGTGGGACGCCTGGACGGTCAGACTGATGACGTCTGTGAGAGAGAAGAACCTCTTAGTCTTGGAACCAAACACCACGAGATGTTTCCTCAGGTTTTGGATTTACTGGGGTCCTGCTTTGTCTCCGCCAGCTTGATCTCCGACACCTCCGGGGACGCTGAAGGAGACGGGGGGACAAATTTAACCAACGGGACAATGCTGAGTCATCGAAACCGCAAACAAAACGTCTCCTCTTACACAGAACAGTGAATTTCTCCGACACCCTCTCCTCCACGATCTTGTCCTTGCCCACGTAGGACACCTGACACTTAAACACTGCCCCCTTGTGGATGGAGATCTTGGGGATGAAGGTGAGGGCCGATATTAGCTGCTGAGTTCTGCTATTGGAAGAGTGCAGCGGCCCCTGGGTGTGCAGCTTGTAGTAACCGATTTGCCCTCTAGATGGCAGCAGAGGGCCCTTCTCAGACACTGGGGAGGTGAGAGTGAGACCGTAGGGCAGATGGATGGTGGTGAGGGGGTTAAAGAGGCAGTTGAAGTTAGCGCTGGAGGGTTCTGCGTACGTTAGGTCATTGATTGTTAGCGTCATTAAAGTATTGAAGAGAAAAAACAATCAGTCGTTGGAGATCAGGAGTTGATTCTGACGTGAGAAGGTCCTCGAGTCGTCATGTCCCCGTCCACTTACCCGTGAACGAGGTGTCTGAGATGGGCGTGTCGTTGAGGAACCAGGCCGTCTGGACCCGGTCGACCCTCCTGCCCTCGATGCTAAGCGTCACTCTGCCCTTCTGACCCACGATGACCCTCGGCGGGAGGATGATCCCGGAGACGTTGAGAGACTTCTGCTTCTCTGAGGGGGCAGGACGAGGAAGAGAAAGATAGCAGCAGGAAGGGGGACACAATGCACAGAAGGTCTTAGAGTGAATAGAGGTCCTGATCCTGTGTTTGATCCAGGTCCAGATATTTCCATTCTCTCCAATGGGTCTAGAACACCATTGGCGAAGGTCGTAGATGTGGCAAGAGTTGGCAAGTAATGGCTGTTGGACACTGGGGACAGGTTTGTGGACATCTCACTCACCGTCCCTCCTCCTCCAGGAGAAGCCGAAGCAAAGCAGGAACACCAGAACAAGCGAGATGCACATCAGAGCCACTGAAGCTTTGGCTGATTTGGTGAGTACTGGAGGTTCATCTGAGAGGAGGAGAAAGAGGAGGAGGAGAGATTAAGTCCACCCATCACCTCGTCCCAGATCAGTTCTAGCGATGGACTGGGTCACGTGTCTTCAGATCACCTGTGCTGTCCAGCTCCTCTAGGGGCGCACTTCCCATGACGGGCCGGACCACACCGGGCTGGTCCACGGAGCACTCCACCCTCCCTCCTTCCGCCCTCTGCTGCGGGCTCAGGGTGAAGTACCGTCTGGTTCTGAAGGTCCCGTCCGGGTTCTGCTCCGGGGTCGGCGGCTCGGGGAGGACGGTGCCGTTTTGACGCCAGGACACGGACACGTCCTCGGGGTAGAAACGGTCCACATCGCAGGAGAGGGTGAGGGGGTCGTGACGAGAGGCGGGAGGGACGATGGAGATGCTGACGGTGGGAACGTCTGAGGGTGGGGAACCAGAACCTCTAGTCAGCAGGTTCCTCAACAAAAATCTCACACGTACTGTATCCTGGCACTTACAGGTGATGTTGAGAAGGAACTCCACTGTTTTATAGCTGTCCGCGTGTGCCACCCTGCAGCCAAAGGTCACGTTCTGGTCCTCCACCGAGGGGTAGAAGGTCAGGTTCCCCGCAGCGCCGTAGATCCCATCTGCATTCACATCTCCTTCCACCACCTGGGGTTGCTGTATCACCAGACCATCCCTGGTCCACGAGAAGGACACAGGAGGAGGGTAGAAGCCATCCGCGCGACAATCCAGCCGGCTCTCCGTCTCAAGCACTACCCAGCGCTGAGGAACAGAGACGACCGGAGACACTAGGACAGAGGACAGCATGTAGAAACATCTGGTTTGGCTCCTGAGGGACATAGATGTATTGATAACGCAAATTTCCAGAAGATCTACCGAGGATGGAGAGGAGGACGTCCCTGGAGTGGGGCCGAGACGAGTTGTAGCTGACGGCGCAGGTGTAGACCCCTTGAAGGTCGAAAGAAGCTCTGAGGACGGTCAAGGAGAAGTTCCCGAGGACAAACGCAGAGGCGTCCCAGCTGAAGCCCGCCTCGGTGTCCCCAGCTGCGTCCCTGAAGGAGGCGACCACGGAGCCGTTTCTCGTCCAGCTGGCCTCGATCAGCGACTCGTCTGTTCCGCCGCCGCCGCTCTCGGGAGGCGGGAACGTCACGTTGCAGGGAAGAATGGCCGACGTGTTCAGGCCGGCCCGGACCTCCACTGCTGGCGCTGTGAGTGAGGAGAAAAAGAGTCGAGAACGTGTCCAACGCAGTCCTGTGAGATTGGATTGATGGATCTATGCGGTGCCGTCGCAAGAAATTCGTAAAAATAATCGTAAAGAGACTGAACTGATTGTTTTTTGATTTGACTGATTGTACACATAAGTCAAATCTGATGAGGGATTTTCAGCTTGGCCATTGAAGAAACTTTCCACCTCTCCACTTAAATGCCTTTCATCCTGAATTGTGGACAAAACCTCTTGAGTGTAGTTCGCGAGTGTGTGTGTGTGTGTGTGTTTACCACCCCACACACGCTCCTCCAGGGCAGCAGCTTAATCAATAACCAGAGCCAATAAATATCTGTCAGGAGCAATGGAAAACTTGGTGTTTTGTTAAGTGTGATCAATGGGACGATGAGAGGATCGGGAGTGTGTGAGTTGTACCTGTGTGTGTGTATTTTTCTGTGTGTAGGTGTGTGTTTGTGTGTGAATAAGTCTAGTGGATTACGATTTTGGTTGATTGACGGTGTGTTTCAGTGAGAGCAGCACATGCGTGTCAGAATTTGGGCGATCAAAGGAACCAATTTTTGTTAGGAACATCATCATCATCGTCTTCATCATCATCTTCATCATCATCATCACCGTGACATGTAGAAATATGGAAGATATGACAGATTCTGTGAATATTAAGGTGGCTGCAAGAGAGAATTGGATTTTGCAAGGCACACACACCCAAGGTTGGTCACACACTGACCCTCAGTTTGAGGTAGATCAACACACACACACGCACACACACACACCCAACTCCTCGTACGCTGGCTCAGCTGTCACACACGCGCTAATCTCAGCAGGACATGTCAGACTTCACTGATATTTCTTCAAAACCGCGGTGAAGACTTAATCATGAGACAGCAGAAAGTGCACAGCAGGTACAGGTGTGTTTGTGTGTGTTTGTGTGTGTGTGTGTGAGCGCATGTGTGTGTTTGTTTATGTGCGTGTGAGGTGTGTGAGGTGACGGTACTCACCGCGCTTTACGAGGGTCAGGAGGACGACGTAGAGGAGGACTTTACACCCCATGGCCGGGCTCATCTTGAGACAAACTTCCTTTGGTCGGCCGCTCCTCCGCCCTTATATAGAGCGATGAGGCCTCGGTGGGCGGGTCCGTGTTGCCGGATGGGCGACAAGAAATACGGTCCCCGGGCCTGCGGGGGCGGCAGGAGGCCTGGGACGCGTACATGTCGCGATAAATAAACGGGTCCCCGAGAAGCGATAGGGCGAGAGGGAGAGAGAGAGGAGGGAGATGTACAGGAGACAGAGAAGGGGCATGGAA
>OMPJ01043272.1:0-30747 GCA_900312935.1 Carapus acus
ATACAATGGGGAAGAAGTGCCAACCTTCTGTGTCTCTTTTCATGCTTAGTAGATTAAGTGATGACAAGTTTGATTTTTGAATGACACAGAGCAAGTGCTTTAATTTAAGTTCTGCCCAAAATTTGCATTGACTTTTGTGAAAGTTTAAAGATATGCTAAGATAATGAAAAATGTGATGTGTATGCACAGCTGTTCTCAGAGTAAAAACTGAAGTACTGAAGTTCAATCTTGTGGAGTCTTTTATTATATTGTCTTTATGTAGTCTTAAGTACTGCTGAAAGGTTAACACTATCAGGTCTTAAAATGTTAAATGCTTAACAGTCGAGAGCATTTATTCAAATTTAAGGAAAGTAATCAAAATGTAACCAAATGTAATTAGTTACATTACTTTGAGAAAGTAATTGAAATAGTTACACTACTATTACATTTTCAACAGGGTAACTTGTAATTGTAACCAACTACATTTCCAAAGTAATCTTCCCAACACTGTGTATAAAAGATGCAAGCTGAGAGAGATTGTAGATTGTAAAGTTGTGCCAAGGTAGAGAGTAAGATGACCTTGGTCTCTAGAGCAGTGTTTTTCAACCGGTGCACACCGGCACACCAGTGTGCCGCGGGAAGTCGTTAGGTGTGCCCCGCCCACCCCCCTCTACAACTCGTGGCCGAGCGAAAAATTTTGCCACGCGCTTCCCCCCCCCCGTCGACAACTCGCGGCCGAGCGAAAATATTGTCAATCAATTTAATCACTTTAAACAACAAAAACACGGGCCGTTCGGCCTCAGGGAGGGGCAGTCCAAAACAACAAACAAAAGGGCACACGAGAATGAACCACGCTGACCTAACCCATGTAAATTGGCAAACAAGACAACAATCTTCTTTCCCTCCCTACTCATAAACAGGAGAAATCAGTCAACAAAAAGGTCTCTGTCCCCTCAAGCGACTCAGCACCGTTAAATGACGGCAAAACACAGGACCTTTCGACCAAGCAGGCAAGTGGCTGCAACACGATGCGAAGGCAATTCAACAGCGTGCTTTGGAGCGGCAGAGAGTCGCAGCCAGAAAGAAGGTTGCTGATCCTCCATCTTCCCCTCCAAGTAGTGGAGCTGGCAAATCATGTCTCTGCACCTGCAACAGAACAAAAAGAACACAAAAACACCCTGATGGAAAACACCAGCCAGTACCCAGGAGGACACATAACCTGATGAGTCAGAGTCATAACATCAAATAGCAAAAAGAGCTGTGCCACTGGCAAAGAAAGAGGCAAATGCTGAGTTGTATAAAGAGGATGGACTGCAAAGAAGGACAAAAGGACCTGCATCAGGGGACTACGCAGTAAGACAGAGCTGGGAAAGCTTAATCGATCTGTTCATATGGCGTTCTAGGAAATTAAAGTTGGTGGGTGCTAGTGAGTCAAAAGGTTGTGCTTACATATAAGGGGTACTACCTGATGAATCTTGAGAATGGGAACAGAGGAGGACAGGTGAGAGAATGGTTATGGGGCAAAAGGAGCTGGTAATTAGTAAGGAACTGGGGGAGGTACAAAAAGGGTGAAGCCTCGAAAGGGTTGGCTCAGATGTTATACCTGTAGAGGGAAGGAGATGTCTGGAGGGAGGGCAGCTGAGTCTCTAACCATATAATTGGAGAACACTGGAGAACAGAGCGATGAGAGTCAGCAGTAGCAAAACAAGAAAAGTTTTGTGTGAAAGAGAGTGAGGAAAGTGGCCTGGAAGTTGAAATGAGTAGAGATAGTGAGGAGGGATGACTTAAAATACCTTAGGCAACTGACCAAAGTAATGAACGGTGCACAAAAGAGATGAGGAATAGAGTGGAGGGAGGGAGGCATAGCTAAGGCAGAGTGTCAAGAGTACTTTGTGATTAAAAAAAGGCAACTAAACTGAAAGGGATGTTAACAACATGGTAATGAGACTTGCCATGATATCTGGTTTAGAAACAGGCTGAGCAAAAGGTAACAGCAATGATGATGCTTACGTTTTCTTTTGGAATAACCAGGTTGGACAGAATTAAATGAGCACAAATAACCACAGAAAATGAGCACATCAGAGGGACAATAAGGTCAGAGGCAAGATTGGGATTGTCTGATCACATGTCGAGGACAAATAGTGGATGCATTTGACAGAGAATGTTGGAGATGGAACTGCCAGGTAAGATGAAAAGAGGAAGACTGTAAAGAGGCATCTCTGAGGCAAAAGGGACATTCCAAAAGCTGGGTAAGGGCGGTTTCCACACCTCGGACTGGGCAAGGGATAGCACTCTAATAGTAGGAAAATACACATCTTGCACCAGTGGTTTGGAATAGGGGTCAAAAACATATCAACAGTATATCACTGAGCGGAGGCAACATATCATTGCCTCTCCCATCATCTATCAGGACATTGGAGCCCCGCAGATGGAGAGGCAGCATCAGTGCTGTGATACATTCACACCAAGTTGGATCAGAGCTGCAAAATCTAGGATAAGTGGCGATAATTTGTCAAGAATGAGCAGAGGATATAATGTTTTTAAGTCTGATGAGAAAAAAAACGAAAAGTCTTAATAAAATTATTCAAGGGATCAAAGTATGTGAAAAGGAATGGTCCACTGTGGTGACTCATGCAGGGGGCACCTGAAAGAAGGAGAGGATATATTGGCACTGATCCTACACCTAGTTGACAAATAAGAAAATGTGTCAAATAACTAATATCAGATAAATAAAAATGCCCATAAGGTAAGCAGTGGAGTACGGAATTCAGATAAATTCAGCCTTAAGCTTTATATGTCATCACTACATAGAACAAGTTCAACGGACAACAACATTGCACGTAGCCCTACCCAAGGTGCATGTCCACAATAAAAAAAGAACATGAGCATGAAAAGAACAAAGCGCTTGAAAACATTGTGCTTGTAAACAAAGTTCCATGGGGTGGTGTATACCTGGTTTTCATTGGACGGAAACATTGGAACCTATTAGGTGAGTGCACGTAGGCATGATATTGCACAAGAAATGCATCCCAAATATATACTGTGTAATTCTACAAAATATTATTATTGCACCTACCCAGATTTTTCCGTGCAAGACATTCGTAGGGAAGATCTCATTTAAGATGTGTTGAGCACCGTGACTGCTCTTGAATAGAAGCTATCCCTCATTCTGTTTGTTCTTGCTTTTATCCCTTCGTAGCGCCTTCCTGACAGCATCAGTTTGAAGTGGCTGTGACTGGGGTGGGATGTGACTGGGGAGGAGTCACGCACGGTGCTGTGGGCTTTCTTAAAGAAGCGGGAGTAGAGGGGTTCACCCAGGGAGGGGCGGGGGCAGCTGATGATTCACTGTGTTTGCCACCCTTTGTAGAGTTCCTTTCTCTGCCGCCATGACGCACTTAAACTGTGTGTTAGGATACCCTCTGTAGGGTTCCAATGGAAGGACACCAGAAGTGCCTGAACGGGGCTGTCCTTCCTGAGCACTCTCAGGAAATGTAGTCTCTGGTGTGCATTCTGGATGATAGCCCGGATGTTGGTGCTTCAAACGAGCAAAATGGTGGTGCGCTCAGACGTAAAGCCGGTATCTCTACTGAAGTGCAGTCCTTGTATTATATTACATTTCTGTTAAAAAAAGAAAAAAAGTTTTGCCAAATGACCACACAACTGAAGGGATTTGAATACTTTATCTGCCGACATTGTATTCCCTGGATTTTTTATAGGATTACCTACACTTTCATACAATAGCAAACAAAGGCTACGCGCATGACGTGCACAGAATAGCTCTCCCCCACACGCACAGAGAGAAACAAATGAAAACATATGACATAATTTCTTTAGACCCTCTTGCCACGTAACTACAAGGCGACAACAATATGTATCTCAGTCAGTCGAGCATATGACTGGAATCATTTTGGAGATTAATTGTTGTTCGGGAGCTATTTATCATGACTATGAGGGGCGGTCTTCACCAGCTCGGTTCGCTTGACGTCGAATTGACGCCACGACTTCATGCTGCCTTCAAGCTCCACTACGTGAATGTTAAGCATTCGATCTTCATTAGCGGGGTGGCAGTGGATCGACGGCCTCTGACAGTTTTCAGTGCCACAGGGCGTCTCTTGAAGCAGGGTTTAAAAGACGCACTTATATATCAAGTCAATGCAGTCGTGCTTATCGCCGGTTCTGTGTCTATATTGTGAATGGAGAGTTTGAAGAGTGTTATTCACAACCTGTGACGTGAAATAGAAGGAATTTGGGTACAGGCTCTCTTTTATATCTGAAATGCGTAGGTCGGTGCAATCCGTTACTTTCACTTTTTTCCCTAAATTCTATCAAATTCTTTTCGTTGACAAGACACACATGAGCATGTACACGAATGACAATCGAAGGTTTATTTCCTCTATTGATTTAGTGCTTTACTGTGCAGACGACACTGCCGATGCTTCCACCAAGTTTCCCACATGCTATGAAGGCACCTTGCTCAGCGACGAGGCTCCACCCCGTCAACAGCACAGAGCACGGTGCAAACTGTGGACGGCCATACTGAGGAGGAACAAGAAGACGTCCTCACTGCAGTTTCTACTCTACCTCCACTCCCTACGCTTTGACCACGGGGTTTCAATGTTTATCTTGCACTTTGTAAGTACCCGTTCAACACGTCTGACAAAAAACGGCCTCACGAAAACGCATCCCCCCCACCCCTGGGGTATTGCCACGCAGGCTCAGTGGGTAGAATCCGGCATAGCACACGGCAGCTTCGCTTGAAAGGGTAGCCACGTTTGCATCGGCGATTGCATGGCAATCGCACTGCTCTCGATCTCCCTAATGAAAAATATGCGTATTTTTGGAATTCAAAACGACTTTTCCCACGGTCACGATGTAGTCATGAGATTCTCTACATTGATCGGGAAAGGAATTGGCGGAGTTATGCTAATCTGCTAACGTAGTTAGCATGCCAACAGGGCTATTGCTACTTTTCGGAAGGGGACGACGAAGAAAACCTCACAGATCGTGGCAACATTGTACGTTGTGCACAAGTCTTGCTTTCATATAGAAATTGGAACGGATAACATGTGACTAGCGCTAGGAGGTATGGAATGAAAGGTATTTGAGGCAAAGAATGGGGAACATTCTTGTTACCCTAACATTGACGCCATGCTGTTACGTGACTTCACGTAAAATCAGGTCACAATCGGCGCTGCCTTTCCAGATCACCAGCCCAGCTCACTTTCAACAGTCAGTGATGGTAATGCATCACCGTGTAAGACTTACACGATGGTCGCGATAATCTTGCGACCTAATGAAAAATAGCTAGTTCTGAGGTGAGGCGGCGGCGACGCTGATTGCCCTCCGCCCTATGTGACGAACACGGACTCTGGGCCTGGTTTAATAATTTATTTTAAGACAAATTCCCGCGCAACAAAATGGCGAAATTGTCGTATTCCCTACGCGAGTGCAGTTGTCTCGGCTTCATGTCGATTTATTACGTTGCCGTCTACAGTGTTTTGAATCCGTTAAATAATCAGCAGTGTTGCGTAGGTCAGGTCTGTAATTTAGCTGGTGTTGGTTTCAGGGAACGGAAAGCGACAGGCCCCTCTGCCTTGTGGGTTAGAGTGAAAGGAGGAAACTGTTTGGTAGGAAGTGTAGCACAGCAGCTGTGACACTGAAAGCAGCAGAACATTCCCAGGCCTCTCAGCTTTCAATTTATGACCTTTGTAAGACTCCAGTGCCTCCTCAGTGGCTATAAATTGTAGGGGCACCAAACTTTGTGGAATGGCTTGTAATGCTCCTACTAACCTGGTGGGTGAATTTGTGAGAAAGCTGGTGAGTCAGGTTGACCGATAATACATTCCACGGGTGAGTCACAGCAAGGTGATCCAGTCTGAATTTGCTGCCTTTGTGCAGATCATCAGGTTTGAAATGTCCCTCTTGGCAGACAGAGATAGGACGGTGACAACATTTAGTGAGTTGGGTGCTCTATGAACGATAAGGAATGCCACATGACTTTGTCCAATGAGGGAGTACAGAAGATGTTGAAATGTTTTGTATGTCTGAAGCTTACTGTGTCTGAATAGTTGACATTTTAGTGAACACTGCAATTGTGTCTAATATATTTACTGCATGCACAGTCATTTCTCATCTGTCTAATTAAGCTTTAACTGCCACATCACATTCCTTTTTGTAGCATAGTTGCTGATTGAGCATCAGACCCAGAATCAAATGTCGCGTTTGTGTGTGCAGCCTACTCTAGAGAGCTTATTATAGTTTTGATTGCAGTCAAAGAATCATCTGAGAATCCGAACACAATCACAAAACTCTGATTTAGGGTGATTTAGGCTTTGTATTTGACACATGAAGTATGTTGCAATGTAGAGATGGCAGGCTTGGACATGGTAATCGAGATGGAGCCTTGCAGAAGGCCATTCCTTGTACCGTGAGGCCTTCATTCATAAGTAACCAGAGGACAAGGTTGGCTCAAACAGTGTGGCCTGTATGAATTGCAGTTAGTTTTTATGTGCAACAGTTTATCCTGCTCTGCTCATACTTCAGCAGTCCTTTCACTGGATTATGTGTGTGTGCATATACAGTATACAGTATATACAGTATATACATGAACATGTACACCCAAAGGGGAATGGCTCTATCTATTGTAGGGCCTGATATTGATAAGAACTTAAAGCTTCGATTGGATTTTGATTCCTAAGGTTTAGATTCAATTATCGATTCTATATTGATTTAAATGCTTAGATTAAATTCAGTAAGAAGTCAAAATACTCAAATAAACAGTACCTGTTGGCAATTTTTGATTAGATATTTTCATGGCCATAATAACACATCTGGTCCTTTATTCACCGTACCTTCGAGAAATAAAACATCTCAAAATAAAACAGTAGTAGCACCATAACAGCTCACTTATGCATACTGTCTGTTGAACAAAAGTAAAAAAACTTGACATTTCTGCCCAAAAATGAAAAAGTAAAGCGCATGGTACTGAAATTAAATGCATTTCCTCTTGCACATCGTGATATTCCCCAATGTTATGTATTTTCAAGTTGGTATTGTGTCGCTTGGATCAAGGGTGTGTAACATCTTCTTAAAACTTTGATTTTCTGTGACACTGTTGGGTCGAAGGTCTTTTAAATGAAGACGGCCACTTACTGTGTTATCTTTTGAGCAGAGACAGAGGTAGGCAGTAGTTTGCAGACAAAAGTTTTGACGTGTTAGGTCTCTTTCGCAACGAGAGCAGACCAAATAGCTGACCAACACTACAGCTGCTAATTTAAGGGCGGCATTGGCTGGAAGTGAGAGCTGAGGAATGACAAAATGTGTTTCGTAGGTTCTCAATTTGTGCTTGATCCCATGTTTGTCGACAAGACAATTTTAAAACCTTTTTTCTTCATTACAACATCTACTTCAGCTATCTTACTTTCCTATCTGTTTCTCAGGGCCTGTCAATATAGTGCTTCCTCCCCAAAATGCACTCCACTCAACACCACTATTGTATCACCCTCCTTGCCATGTGGGCTGCATTGTAGTCGATGTGCTCTCACAGTAAACGTGCAACCTACCAGGATTTGCTCCGGGTGCAGATAGAGAGTCATTCTCTGGTGGTTTGAGTTTGCTTTTTTATTAAATCCCAATCAGAGTTCTGAACAGTTTTCACACCTATCCAAGCAACGCAAGTTTTACAGGGAAATAAAGCCAGGTCTGTACTCAAAGTACCGGAATGAAAGTGACTAGAATTCCATTTTTTACAGTCTAAAGTGAGAGGTACTCGCACATTTGGGCCTTGCTGCTTCCCCAGGCTCCAGCCTACATGGTCAAGTTTTAGGCGATAAGGTATGCACAACTGGTATTGTGGCTGCCAGTATCCTTTTATTTTCCTTGCACTTTGTGGGGGTTAATGAGTAATGCCCCAGCTGGCAACGCTTGTGTTTACAGTTGTTGCCAAGGCACAGCAATAAAGCAAAAGCACAGACCCGTTAGCACCAGCAGTGTGCCTGACCGATCGACACCATATCCACATACTTCCATACGAAAAGCTTTCAAATGAAACAGTAGCAGGAGGTAGGACAAGGATTTTTTTTCTCATTTCTGTTTATTGCTGCTATATTCTATTGCAATCTTAATGATCAATGAATAATGGAAGGAAATGGTCATAGCAGTGTAGCTGTTATTGTTTGAAGTGGAGCTTTTGAGAGCATTTCATGACTTGTTTCAAGTAACGTGACTTGTGAAGCACATCTACTACAGATACAGGAGTGAATTCAAGTACTGGTACTGGTTTTAGTCATCCTAAATGCTTGACTTTTTTTCTGTTCACTGAAACATTTTCCTCAAGAAGCCTATTATTCTCTTGTTTTCTTTCCCGTTTCTTTTTCTTGCCTGGGATTTCTCCCAAAAATTTCCCTCTGAGACTAATGAAGTTTCTTATTCAATGTGTGACAGTTAAGATGCGCTGCAACTTGACTTTGTTCTTAGATTGATATCATTCATTGCAAAATCTGAATGTAATAAGCTTGATCAGTGATAAGTGTGACTTCAAGGAATTGTAGGGATTTAACAGTGAAGCGATTTGGACACAAAAGAAGCTGTTAGGTCTGAGCTTTGACCCACCTCACCAGTATGTGTCAGCTGCTCCTCCAACATCACCCTCTGATAGCTTGACAGAGCACTAGTGCCCAACTCATGAGTCTACTCAAGGAAACCAAGAATCTCTACAGGGACATGTGTTGCCACTGCTGAGATGTTTGTTGACATGACAACAGACAACCCTTTCCCCTGCTGTAACTGTCAGAAAGCCAAGTTGGCCTCCAAATGTCACAAAGATTTGAGTCGTACCTCGTTGTGCCAAAGACTTAAGATCCTGTGATTATTGCAGGATTTTTGTGTTCTTAAGTAAACTTACGCATCACTGTAAATGTGCATCTGTCACCAAGCTGCCACTGATTTCGGATTTAATTTACAGTTCTGGGATATAACTTTAGAGAATCAGGAGTGTTTGAGGAAAGGCCAAATACAAACACTTCCACTCTCCCTTAATCCTGCTCCAAGCTTGGCTGTTCCAGATGGTTTGTCAGCAGCCAATTGGTGATCTATTCAGAAGTCTTTGACAATTTTTGCTCCAACAAAAGGTGAATGTTTGAGCTAGTGATGTGGCAATGTTTTTGTCTTGCAAGCTGACAAATTTTGACCCGGAAATAAATCTGCTTTCTTGATCATTTGTAGATTTCAGAGGAACAGATGTGTGAAGCCAGAATCACATGGTTGAAACTACTCACATGAGTAAAAATTGAACCTCCTATGGATCTTGAGACCTCTAGACCTGTGTAGCCTGACAGCTTAATTTTTGTGTCATGGCTGAAAACTATTTTGACAGGGGTTCCGGGGTCTTTTGTGTTACGGCTCTTGGACCAGAGTATTGAATGTACATGCCACCTCCTTGCACTTCTGCACCATTTCTAAAATTTGTCAAAGGGCGTTGCTCTATGCACCAGGTTTTATTAAAACTTGTGCAATTACGAGGTATCAAGCATTTTTGGGGGTTTTGATTTACTTTGATGAGGCAGGACATTATTATTATTATATTTGTAACCAAACATGACAGAAGCTTTAGCTCTTATGATAATTATCTAAAATATTTGTTATTGTAATTGGAGAAGGTTGTCGGAATAGGAACTCCCATATGGATCATCACTGTGGTGCATGAACAGAAAAAGCCTCGGTCAAGATTTTCTTTTAGGTGTTAAGACTCTTCTAATGACATGATAAAAATGTTGACCTTTTTTTTTCCCAAAATATGATTTTGTGTGCCTCAACAGGGTTAATTAGTAGAATTTATTGCTTTATCAACAGGGTTGGGACCATCAGTTGTGTTGTGCAAAAGTCAGGGTACTACTCAGCTGACAGCCCTATCGGGCAACTGTTAAAATTCATATTATGGCAAGAACCAATCAGCTAACTAAAGAAGAGTGGCCATCATTTCTTGAAGAAATGAAGGTCAGTCAGTCCAGAAAATTAGCTAAAATTTTGAATGTGGAAGTGGAGTCGCTAAAACAATCAAACGCTGCAACGAAACTGGCACACATGAAGACAAACCCATGAAAGGAAGACCAAGAATCACCTCTTCTTCTGAGGACAAGTTGATCCTAGTCAACAGCCTCGGAAATCGGAAGTTAACAGCAGTTCAGATCAGAGACCAGATGAATGCCACACAGAGTTCTGGCAGCAGACCCATCTTTATAACAAATGTTAAGAGGAGACTGCGCAAATCAGGCCTTCATGGTCAAATAGATGCTAGGAAACCACTGCGAAGGAGAGGCAACAAGGAGAAGAGACTTGTTTGGGCCAAGAAACGCACAAAATGGACACTAGACCAGTAGAAATCTGTGCATTGGTCTGATGAGTCCACATTTGAGATCTTTGGTTCCATCCGCTGTGTCTTTGTGAGACGTAGAACAGGTGAACGGATGGATTCCCCAAACCTGGTTCCCACTTTGGAGCATGAAACAGGAGGTGTGATGGTGTGGGGGTGTTTTGCTGGTGACGCTGTTAGGGATATATTTAAAACTGAAGGCACACTGAACCAGCATGACTACCACAGCATCATGCAGCGACATGCCATCCCATCCGGTTTGCGTTTAGTTGGACGATCTTTTTTTTTTCAACAGGACAATGACCTCAAACACATCTCCAGGCTGTATAAGGGCCATTTTTCCAAGGGGTAGAGTGATGGAGTGCGGCGGCAGATGACATGGCCTCCACAGTCACCGGACCGGAACCCAATCGAGATGGTTTGGCATGAGCTGGACCGCAGAATGAAGGCAAATGGGCGAACAAGTGCTAAACACCTCTGAGAACTCTTTCAAGATGGTTGGAAAACCATTTCAGGTGACAACCTCTTGAAGCTCATCGTGAGAATGCCAATAGTGTACAAACCAGTTATCAGAGCAAAGGGTGGCTGTTTTGAAGAAACTAGAATATAAAATGTGTTTTCGGTCATTTCACCTTTTTTTGTTAAGTATATAACTCCACCTGTGTTCATTCCTAGTTTTGATGCCTTTGGTATTTTGGCCCATTCATGAGAATCTACAATGTAAATGGTCATGAAAATAAAGAAAACGCTATGGATGAAAAGGTGTGTCCAAACTTCTGGCCTGTACTGTATATACGATTAAATATGTAGGAATTGTAGCTATTTTTATACAAGCACTTCTTATTTCAGGCGGTCAAAAGCGATTCAACAACTTAACATCACCCCTAAGTAAGATCTTACTTTTCAATTTCTTGGTGAGAATCCTTTGCAGGCAATGACTGCCTGGAATCTGGAACCCATGGACATCACTAAAAGCTGGGTTTCCTCCTTTATGACGCCTTGCCATGCCTTTACGGCAGCTTTCTTCAGTTGTTTGCGTGTTTGTAGGTCTTTCTGCCCCAGGATTTGTCTTAAGTGAAATGCATGCTCGATTAGGTTGAGATATGGTGATTGACTTAGCCATTGCAGAATACTCCACTTCTTCGCTTTAAAAAAATCCTGGTTTGCTGTGTCTGCATGCTTTGGATCATTGTCCATCTGTACAGTGAAGCGCTGTCCAATCAACTTTGCTGCATTTGGCTGAATCTGAGCAACAAGTATATCCCTATACACTTCAGAATTCACCCGTCTGCTACTGTCTTTTGTCACATCATCAATAAACACAAGTTAATTGTGGCCTTTCTATTTTTGAGGCTGATGAATGGATTCTCATGAAGTTTCCTCTCTACGGTTGACTCGGATAGTGAAACAACTACTTCCTGGAGAGTATTCTTCACTTCAGGACATGTTGTGAGGGGTTTTTGTTAACCATGGAGAGGATTCTGTGATCATCCACCACTGTTGTTTCTTGTGGACATTCGGGCCTTTTTGAGTTCCCAAGCTCGGCAGTGCACTCTGTTTTTTCTCAATGTACCAAACGGTTGATTTGGCCACTCCTAACTTGTCTGCTATCTCCCTGATGGATTACGCCACTTTTTTTCAGCCTCAAAATGTCTATTTAACCTCCACTGAGAGCCCCTTTGACCATATGTTTCACAGTAACATCTTGCGAACGCCACACCTAGAATCAACTCCAGATTTTTTAACTGCTTAATTGATGACAGGTTGTCGAGCGAAGACTCCATGCAGCCTTTTTTGCAGCCTAGTCAATTGTCCAGTTACTTTTGGTCCAATTCAATTTATTTGTTCAATTTATTTGTTTGTCCCTTGAAAAAGAGGCAGCCAAGTATGAAGAGCTATAGCTTATGTTTGGATTGTGACCTGACAGCAGAGCCTAGACCAGGGGTCAGCAACCCCAAATGTTGAAAGAGCCATGTTGGACCAATAATGCATAAAACAAATCTGTCTGGAGCCGCAAAAAAAAATTAAAAGCCTTGTATAAGCCTTATTGATAGATTTGATAGTTATTCTACACGTTTTCACAGCATTTGAAAACATCAGAAATATTTGTTATACTTTTCCTCCAACAAAATCCATAATGAAACAAAAAAATATGTTTTTTTCCATGTTCACTTTTCCCAAATTTTAAAAATGCTCCAAGGAGCCACTAGGGCGGCGCTAAAGAGCCAAATGCAGCTTCAGAGCCGCAGGTTGCAGACCCCTGACCTGGACAGTCATCAGCTTCGCTAAATGATTTCCTCATGCTACTCTCCTCTGACCCTGCTGTACCGTCCGTTGTACTGGAAATCTGCCCTTTTGTATTTTAGATGGGCACAAGAGTGCAGTTGAGCATTTGAAGGATTCAGGAAAATAAAAATTTGTTGTACACTTTTTCATGGTTCAGGTTACTGTATAGGTCGTAAGGAAATAAACTTCAAAGTGTGTAATTGCAGACCAGGAGCTCACTTTGGCAGAGATGAACATAGACAAGACCCTCTGTGACTTATGCAGTGTAGTGCATGGAGATCAAGCTTGATAGTGCTTGCGGGCTTGTATGCCCTTACAACAGCAGACTGGTAAATGTGAATGTTATCAAACCTGTTGCCTGTCAATGCTTGACCTGTAGTTATACTGATATGCCATATTTTCTACAATGACACCCAGTTGCTACAATGGGAACCAGTCATTTTCTCTTTCTGACGTGACTCCTTGCAAGCATATCAGTGTCAAGAGTTTTGATTTGCATATTGTCCTGTGTGAGTCATGCTGGCATGTCCAGGCCTGTCCCCAGTTTTTAAGGCCCTTTTTCTCCCATTGGCTGAAGAGAATAGGCACAGGAAAGGTTAAAGGGGGTCTGCGTTATCGCAGTTGTGTTTGTGGTAAGGATAGATGTATGTTGCGATTGCACTAATGACTTGTCATATCAACCCCCCTCAGAGATATGTTTCTGATGACCTGCCACACACTGCATTGACCCACCAATTCAAAAATGCCCTTTCCCAACAACTCTAATGCTGCAGTCTAGTTCTCAAAGTGGTTTCATACAAGAATAACAATCCTTTATTGTCACTTTGACAACATCATGTGAAAATTCTTTTGGCAGCTTCACATTATGGAAATTGCAGCGGTCTAGCAGCAAGTCATACAATGACTGTTGGCACCCCAGACCTACCATGACTGGAGATGGTCACAGATTCCCATAGAAAAAGAAAGGTGTGTGATGTTGTGGAATGGAATAGCTTCAAGTGAGAGGTTCAAGAGGTTTCAGACTCTTAGCTGTTTTATTTTTGAAATTGCACATGGAAAACTCTTGGGTGCAGCATCGATGTCAGGCTACTCCACAAAATGGTGTATAGATTTGAATCAGTTCACCATTTTAAGTGTAAAACATAAGCCACCATTTTACAGTAAGTGTAAAACACATGCCAAATGTATGTCTACAACCTCGACCAGGTGTCCTTACTTGTCTTTGGTTCAGATCTATTGTTCGCTGTTACGGCCTCCCGGCTGAGGGACCAAACTTTGATGTCCCAGTGTGTTCAAACAAAATAAGCAACCAGCTGTTGAAATTTATCAGTGCAGAATAGTTGATTTATTAGACAAGGAAACAATAACACTAACAGAAATTTCTGAGTTCAATCGCCTGTCACCACTTGTGGATCGGGCGACTCTCTCTTCGCGTAGAGAAGATGAGGAAGAACCAGGAACTTTACCCATGCCACTCCTTTATGCCCCTCTTCTCCCGTTTCTATCAAAGATTCCTTATTTGGTGTTATCTCATATTTTCTACCTTCTCTTGGCTGTTAATTATCCTCTCTCTGTGCTCCACTGTCCGAGCAGCGCAAGGCATCCTGAGGGCCTCCCGTGTCCTCCCACACCTGCCCTCAAGGACATTTACTGTGCTCTGCAGTTCTAGCTTTCTTTAACACTATCTGTTAATCTTGCCGTTTTTTCCTACGTTAGTCTCTGCTTTTTTCATTTGTTAGGGCTGCAGGATTCTCTAAAAAAATACTTGAATCACCAGCACTGAGATCATAACTTTTGGGCACGATATTCATCACAAAATAGTAAATGCACAAATGAACTTCAACAAAACAAAATAAAAACTCTGAAGAACTCATTGATTTATAGTAGAAGTAGAGCATATGTTTGAAAAATACGCTTGTTAGCAGGAGCAGCATGAACAGAGGTGCACTCTGGCAGAGGTACACTGCTAGTTCTGTTATTGGAAGAGAAAATGCTTCAGATTCAGGGGTCACCAACATTTTTGAAGCTTAGAGCTACTTCTTGGGTACCAATTAAAACAAGAAGCTTACTTTTGTGAAATAACAAATTTGCGCAACTTACCTTTTATTATGTCGTTCATTAATGATTAATGATAGTTATCTGTGTGATGATACTAATCAGGTGAATTATTTTTCACAATAAATCAATCAACCACAGTCAAACAAGTAGGAAACATAAATCATAACAGTATGAAACACGTAATTTCACAAAATCTCTAAGTATTTACATCTTCAAGAGAACATTTGCAAAACTTCTACATTTCAGTAGCCACTAATAATTTCCAACAAATCATGCACTACGTTGCACCATGTTTGCATAACTATCACTAAATCTATAGTATTTTAACAAAATTGTCATATCCTAGGAATCCATAGGAATACATTTGTCGCAAATTCATCTGATGTCGCTGTTAGTCGGAAGCCTGGCAGTGCATGCTGTTCACCAGCGTATTGTAATCTAGGAAACTGTGAAATTTGACACTGCAACTCTGAGTGAGTCTTACAGATGTGCATCAGCGATGCGTGTTCTTTGTTTTTTCTTGATGAAGTTCATGTCAGAAAAGGCTCATTCATAAAGATGGGTTGAACCAAACAGGCTGGCAACCTTCATAGCTACTGTGCATACACCACTGCACTTTATTTTTTTGTCACCAAGGCACCACAAATTTGGTGCAGCATGATGGGCTCTGATGTTGATGTTATTGTGGAATGTTAAAATTCTCTGTCCTGCATCCAAGCCGAATGTCGCACTTGCTCAACAGTGCATGTTGTCTGTGCACATGGAAGGATTGGAAATGGTTGACACACATGACTCAAGCCGACCAAGGTCACGAAACAAGCTCTTGTCCACGTTTGTTAATGACTTGAGAGTGCTTTGCTGCAACTTTGTTCAACATCTCAGATGCAGAAACATTCTTTCAGTACCATCTGCATCACTGTTTTTTTCCCGTGAATGCACAGTGAAGATCTTGATCTGGGCTTTAAATGAGTTTAGATCGCTTATCAGTCTTACCCTTGCCTTGCAGCTCACAGTTGAAAGAGCTCAGTTTGCCATTAATGTCTGTTAAAAATGCAAGGTCAAATGTCCACTCAGCATCCTCCAGTTGTGAGGTGTCTTTGCCTTTGGATTGTATGAACTCTATGATTTAATCCAAAAGTGACAAAAAAAAAAAAAAGTAAAATTCATCCTACACTGAACCATCGGGTGTCCATGTGCAGTTGCAGGTCACCATATTCAGCTGACAGCTCCTCCCAATAGCATCTTGAATGTTACTGTTTATGACCGTCACAATGGGAATCATTATGTGCACAAAGCCTGTCACCTTTGCACATAACGTCTGCTGATGAATGATGCTGCAGTAATGCATGAAGTTTGGGAACTCGGGGTCACCTTGACAGTTAGCGATGAGTCCTGTGTGTTGGACGATAATAGCAGGAGTCTTGTCAGCAGAGATTGTTGCCAGCTTTTCCAACGGTTCCTTTTTTTTCCACAAAAAACTCCATCACCGCTTTATAGATGTCAGCTCCCCTCATGTTGTCTAATGGGGCAATAGTGACAGACGTTTTTCCTTTTTCGCCTCCTCGTTGTTCAATTGGCTGTTGGACTTTCCAATTGGGAGGCCAAAGGCAGTCCGGGTCGGTGGCAACACATCCAGCACCATCACCCTGAACACAGGTGCCCCTCAAGGATGTGTGCTCAGCCCCCTACTCTTCACCCTACTGACCCACGACTGCAGATGATGAGTCAGCCTACAGGGATGAAGTGGAGCGGCTGTCGGAATGGTGCCAAAACAACAACCTGCTCCTGAACACGGACAAAACCAAGGAGCTTGTTGTTGATTTCAGGAGGAAGACCCACAACATCATGCCTCTTCTGATTGATGGGAACTGTGTGGAAACGGTCTCTGATTTCCGATTCCTGGGAGTCAACATCAGGGAGGATCTGACCTGGGGGCCTCCCTCTACTGGACTGGTGAAGAAGGCTCAGAAGAGACTCTGTTTCCTGAGGGCTCTCAGGGGACATAACATCTCACAGAAACTTCTGAAATCCCTCTATCACTGCACGGAAGAGAGCATCCTCACCTAGTGCCTCTGTGCATGGTTCTCCAACAGCACAGTAGAGAAGAGGAAGGAACTCTAAGGGTCATCCAGACTGCGCAGAGGATTATTGGCAGCTCTCTCCTCTCTCTGCAAGAAATTTACAGTTCCCATTGCTGGATAAATGCACAAAAGATCCCTCAGGACTCGTCACACCCGGCACAATGACTGTTTTAACGCTGCCATAAGTCACCTCAGCAGTACTAGGCAGAACAGTTTACAGAAATTGCTTAACAATCCGATCAGTGTTGAGCATTTACATTTTTACATTTAAGCATCCACATTTATCCCGGTCAGCTTGAAAAAATTCCCACCCCAGCAGCCCTGCTATTTCTATTCCTATCGATATTTATGCCGATATTAATACCGATATTTATAATGTATATATTGTGTTTATATTCTTCTGTATATAGATCCTCCCTTTCTTCTTTCTTCTTTTTTTCTACTCAAACTACTTGCACTGGAAGGCAGCACCTTAGATTCATTACACAATTCAATTGCTGCAATGACAATAAAAGATTCCTGATTCCTGATACCAAAGCACAGCACCAATGTTGTTGTCAAGTTCGGATGACACAACTGTGGTGGGTTTCGTCCACAATAATTAGTCCAGCTACAGGGACGGGGTGAGACAACTGACGACATGGTGCAGAGACAACAATCTCTCTCAAAGTGGAGAAAACAAAGGGGATAGTTGTTGACTTCTGGAGAGCGTTCACCCAGCAACCTAGCTCCCGCACACACCCAGCCACCTACCTCACTTGAGCCACTTTGAGCTACCTTTTTACTGCCATATGCACAGAAGTTGTTCTTTGCACCGCCGTTGGATCTGCACTCCTACTGGATTTGCACTGTCACTTTTTGACATTTTGTTCTCCCCTTTGCACTGTCACTTTTTTACAGTATATTTTGTAGTTTTTGCAGTTACGATCATTGCTACTTTGAAAGCCTCTCCTCCCGAAAATGCCTCCTTTTTCTTAATCAAGAAATTTTATCTCTAAACCAGCTTCATTTGCTTTTTGGGAGTTTTTCACTGGTCTCTTGAAAAAAGACTGGTGTTTGAAAAAAACAGCCTTAAACTCTCTGGCTTTTTTTTTGCTGGTAATGCGCTGCCTGATGGGTAGTTTGGATAGTGGCTTGCATGATATGTTCTGAAATGTCTCTCCACATTATGCTGCTCTGCTGTTGCAAAGGTTGTTACGTAAATGAGACACACAGAGGAATCTCTTGTAGTTGTGAAGAACAACTCATCCCCCTGCACATCCTCCTGCAATCTTTTTTCTGCCATGTCTTCAGGGGTAAATGATCTCTTCACGTTCACTGCGCTGCAATAGACAATGTAGATAAGCTAGCAAGTTTGGCCCAGCTCATCCCTATGGACACCAGCTAGAGCTAATCTAATCTGAAAAGGGTCTGTCTTTTTTCAATGTTGTCATTTTCGAATTCACATCGATGCAAGTGTGTTCAAAAAATCGCAACAAAAAAACAACAAAAACAACATACATTTCAATGGTGAGTGGAGCCAAAGTGAGATATTTTCTGAACAGGCCCAAGGGGGACTGATGTGGTTCTTGCTGGCAACCTGGTGCTTGCAGGCACCGTGTAGGTGACCCCTGCTTTAGATGATAACTGCTGATAGATATAATTCCAAAAGGGGGAAAAGTTGTATATGTGCATGAAAGTGTGAGATTAACTGAGCATATGGCCTTGAACATGACACTGCAGAAAAGGCTTACAGATTCTTGGCCAGAGGCAAGTGTCAACATGTCGATGCCTCACTGACATGGTGACATGTCACTTTTCTTACAGTGGTTACACAAAAGTATATCTTGCTAGCAGTGCTTGCTCACCAGCACAGTCCAAAGCACTTCCACTACCTCAGAATACTAACGTTTTTTGTCATGAGCCAGGTTTGGTTGGCTGACTTCACAGAAGGTTAACTCTTCAACTCTCACTCGACTCACTCCTTCCTAACACTCAACTGCAAGCTGATCCCCTCCTCCACTAAATCACGCAGCGATTTTGAGGTCAAGGGAGGAGGCAGCGGTAGTGTGGCGTTTAGGGGAGCTTGAAAAAAATCTGCGTGGAAAATAAGAGCATTTGTGATGCAGCTGGTGAAATAAATTGCTTCAAAGTTGTCTGGAAATTACATCACATGCAAGAGTGAACTGACAGTTTTGAATGTTTTATCATTCAGCCCTGCTGTTAATGCAAATATGGCTCTCTTTCAGCCTTGTTGTGTACTTGACAATTTGCCTGTTCTCATGACTTTGCATTGATTGATTGATTGATTTATCTATCAGGATAGCCCCTTGAGATGAATCATCTCATTTGCGGGTCCTTCTGCAAAAAGATACAAATCATGCAATAATTTGTATTAACTAAGTAAAATTAAAACAAATACATTGAGACACTTAACAAGACTTGCATACATACTGTACACATGCACTTGCACACACACACACACTAACACAGACAAGGCTCTCCTAACCTCAGCTATTCCGCAAACGGCCAGATATCAGAGTAGTAGTACACTTGTGATATCTTAAGTTTACAAATGAAAAAATAAAGTGAAAAATTAAAATAATACGGTCAAACAAGAGGATAACACACAAGAAAATGTTACAGTTTGTATGAGAACGAGGAAAAGGTACATAGAAAATAAAGATAAACATCATCGGAAAAAAGAACAAGAAGTTTGCAAATTATAAATAATTATAAGTGATGCTCTGAAACTAAATAGAGAAGTAGTAGACCCGAGCTGACATGGGAAACCGTTCCTGTCGGATGGAGCTTTAAACTGAAATGAACGGTGACCAGATTCTTTCGATATTCGGGGAGCACAGAAAAAGAGATGATCTGTGTGTCTGAGCGCATATTGAGTACCATAAGGAATCATAAATTGTTTGGGGGGAAATTAAAGTGAATGCATTTAAAGATTTAAAATGACCAATGAAGAACTCCTCTGGCTTTTGGGGTTAACCAATTCAGAGATTCATAGAGAATGCAATGATGAATTCTATTGAGACATCTCAGAACAAATCTACAGAGTAAGAGCACAAAGATTGGATTCTGTGGTGTTCTGACAGACGATGTCTTTATGATCAACAATAGGAAATAATAATTGTGTAACAATTCTCTCACGGACATGTAGTGTGAAACAATCAATGGACCGATAAGGTAATTTCAAACGAGAGTAAATTTCCTTTGTAATTAAATCAATGTGTGGTTTGAAGGATAGATGAGGATCAAGCAGGAGGCCCAAGTATTTAAATTCATCTACCTTTTCTAGTGGAGTTCCATCAAGAAAAAATAAAGACCACTCTGCAGATGGCAAGTCAGATCTAGTACTGAAGAACAAGCTGTGTGATTTTGTCCTGTTCAGAAGACTTTTTTTTTTTTTTAGATGAGAACCATTTCTGAACTTAATTTAGATTATATTGCATGGAGTTCTGAATTTGAGAGATACTGGGTTTAGAGGAGTAAAGTACGGTATTGTCTGCATAAAGATGAATTTGACCATCAGAGCAGATTTGTGGGAGATTGTTAACAAAAATTGAAAAGATGAGAGGACCCAAAGATGAACCTTGGGGCATACCTCATGATATTAACTTGTAGTCTGACTGGGTGTTCTGAAAAGACACGCAGTGGGAGTGCGATACCGGGTGGATGTTACCTCATGGGTGACTCTCAGCAAGGCAGGATATTGCAGGGAGTACTGTATTTTATATCCAACAGCTTTTTCTTATAGGGGACGAACTGCCAGCGCATTACTCCAGCACTTAAGTCCAGGTAGATGTGCACCCTTAAGCCCTGGAATAGGAGATCCCCTTTCTCTCAAGTAAGATGGAGTATCTTCAATTTGTCCTGGAAGTTTTAAAGCTTTGCCAGTATTGGCCGTGGTCCAGAAACATGAATGCCCTCCTTGTGTACAGTGCTAGTGTGATGAGCCCGATCAATGATGGGTGGCGATGGGAAAAATCATCTTACCAAGGAGTTGAGGGATGAGTTGCTGGATGAACCCAAATATATCCCAACCCTCGGCCCGCTCCAGAACATTTCGGAACTGCAGATTAGAGGAGCTGGTGCGGTTCTCAAGATCCTCGACTTTGTCTGTTAGGTAATTATTTTGTTTCACCAGGTCTTTGACTGGCCACTCACTTACAGTATCACTTACAGTATCATGTTCTCGTTTCCACTCACTCTTTGTTCAGTCAGAGTCATATGATCACCGAGGTTTGTGATTGTAGTGAATCAACGCTCGTTTATAGCCAATACATTTTCAAATCGGAATGAGAGCACAGTTCAGATTTCATGTGCTGCATGGCATCAAGTAGAGCATCATTGGAGGCCATTGCTGAAGGAATACGTGAGCCTGTCATCTTTAAAGGTCACTTAGTTGATGAGGGATAAGTCCAAAAAGAGGCTGATTCATGTGTTTAACGAGTTATAAAGAAGCGAGTCAAAATTGAAGGCTTTGTAGGTCCTGAGAATTAGCTCATAATGCAGACTGAAAACTCTGGAGATGCTCACAGAGTTACCTGTGCGGCCATATTCTTTTTTTTTTGTTTTGACGAGAATATGATTTCATAAATTGTGAAATCACATCAGTCAATAATGTTTGTCATCGACAGTTAAAGTGCATGCCTGCGTACTTGTATGTCTGTACATGTTCCCAGCCCACTGTCTCTATGAACACCTTACTGCAAAGGTCCTAAGCCAGGGGTCGGCAACCCGCGCGGCTCTGGAGGCGCATGCGGCTCTTTAGCACCGTCCTAGTGGCTCCATGGAGCATTTTCAAACATGTATGAAAATGAAAAAAGATGGGGGGAAAACATATTACTTTTTTATTTTAATATGGTTGTTCTGGGAGGATAAATATGACACGTGTTCCTGATGTTTTCAAATGCTGTAAAGAAGGGGGTTGCTGACCCCTGCCCTAAGCCTTGTGTATACATTTGGCTCCTGCTTGTGTGGCGGGGTTTTTAAAGGACCAAACTTATTTTTCTGCTTCTTGACGACTCAAGCCAGTGCGAAGAGATGGCCACACAATTCAGTCTCCAGTTTGACTGATTAATTTAGCAGTAATTTTTGCCTAGAAAATTGTGCCTTAAGCTCTGATCTTTTTGTAAATTAGCAAGATGGTGCGTATGAATTGCGAAAAAGAAACATGGGCAGCTCTGAGCATTGCATTTTGGTAAAGTGCCATGGGTTGTACTCCCTAGTGACCATAGCTGGTTGCAGTTCATACACGCTGAATCAACTAGGATGCTCACCAATTTGTAGCTCAGGCTCCGGTTTTCTTACGGTTCCTTTTTGCACTGAGATGGACACCTATCATCTCACCTGGTAATTGCTGTTTTGTGTTCGTAGCCATGGCTATCAGATGCAACCCTTTTGCTGCTGCTTCCCCTGGCTGCTGCTTCCCCTGCTGCCCCTGGCTACTCCTCTTCAATCAGTTCAATTCAAATCAAGTTTATTTGTATAGCCCCAGATCTCCGTACAAAAGTTATCTCAAAGCACTTTCCAAGATGGAGTAAGTAAAGCCCCTCAACATGTAAACACACAAACTCTATAAAATAAATGCATAGAGACCCAACATATCCTGCATCAGCAACTGTGGCAAGGAAAAACTCCCCTCTAATGGGACGAAGGTAGACAGGTAGGCAGCCATACGCAGTGACCAGTGGGGTTGAAAGATAGAGACAAAGGCAGATACAGGCAACAATATATACACAATATTTACAGCAGCAGATGTGCAACATGTTGATCAGGAGCAGGACCTGGATGTTAGTCTTTCCGTTATCACTGGTAGTGTTTCAATTGCAGTCTGTGGGTTAGTAAAGCACAGAACTCAAAGACTCCAGGGAAGAAGCTGATTTAACATGCATTAATAAGACATGGAGGCAGGTGAGTGACAAGAGGAGGAGAAAGAGGGAGTGGAGAGAAAAGCTCAGTGCATTAGGATAAATCCCCCAGCAGTGTAATTCTAGTTGCATAGTTTGATGTTACTGTACTGATGTAAGCTTTACCAAAGAGGAAAGTTTTTTAGCCTAATCTTAAAATTAGTGAGGGTGCCCCTCGACCCCTCTGGGGTGATGAAACTAGAAGATGGAGAAGAACCTGCTCGTTGAAGGCACTGCCCCCGTTGTACTTTTACACATTCTAGGAATCACATATAACCCTGCTTTCTGGGATTGCAGAGTTATAGTTGAATGATAAGGTACCATCAATTTAAGAAATGATGGCGCCTGATCATCAGGCACCATGTTGGTGAGAAGAGGAATTAAAAATTCTATTCTTGATTTTATTAGCAGCCAGTGCAGAGAAGCTAACACAAAAAATGGATCTCCTCTCTTAGCTCCTGTCAATTAAAGTGCTGCAGCATTCTAAGCCAGTTGGAGAGGCTCCAGTGTCTTGTTACTAGAGCCTACTAATAAAGAATTACAGTAATTCAGCCTGGAAATCACAAAAGCATGAACAAGTTTTTCTGTATACCGAAATGACAAGATGTTCCTAACCTTAGCAATATTATGTAATTGAAAAAAGCCAATATTATTTCAGTGGAAGAAGGCAATTCAATTCAATTTAATTTGTATAGCGCCAAATCATAACAGGAGGTATCTAAAGGCGCTTTACAGGATGGAGCAGGTAGTGCTCCTCAGCATGATAACAGTCGGGGACTATGGGATGGACACACAGATACCCAACACATCCCCCATTAGTGACAGTGGCGAGGAGAAACCTCCTCTCAAGGGAAGAAACCTCGGGAAGGCCAGGCTACAGGTGGGCGGTCAACTGCCCTGACTGGTTGGGTTGGGAGAGAGAGGGAAGGAGAGAGAGATGGAGGCAGAGAGAGACAGACACAGGTGTAGGGATGCACAGCAGCAGCAGGAGCAGGACCCAGATGTTCGGAGGTCCGTCATCACCGGTGGTGTTCTACTTGCCAGCTATGGGGTAATAAAGCACAAGACAACACTCTGGGGAAGAAGCCCGATTAGTAACATGCATTTACCAGACAAGGATGTAGGAAAGGGTGGGTAGGTGCAAGTGAGGCGGAGAGGGAGAAGAGATTGAAGGTGAGGAAGAGAGGGAGAGGAGGACTCAGTGTGTCATCTGTTTCTAGTTGCATAGTTTTGTCGAATTATAGGCTTTATTGAAAAGGAAAGTCTAAGCCCACTCTTAAAAGCAGTGAGGGTATCCGCCCCCCGGACTGAAGCAGGAAGATGGTTCCACAGGACAGGGGCCTGATAGCTAGAGGCCCTGCCCCCTATTCTACTCTTGCTGATTTTGGGGATCACTAATAACCCAGCGCTTTCGGAGCGAAGAGCTCTGGTTGGATGATAAGGGACGATCAGTTGTTTAAGGTACGATGGTGCCTGATTATTGAGTGCCTTGTAAGCAAGGAGAAGGATTTTAAATTCTATCTTCGATTTTATTGGCAGCCAGTGGAGAGAAGCCAACACTGGGGATATGTGGTCTCTTTTCTTAGTTCCTGTCAGTATACATGCTGCAGCGTTCTGAACCAGCTGGAGAGGCTTCAGGTTTTTGTTGCTACAGCCTGCGAATAAAGAATTACTGTAGTCCAGCCTGGAGGTCACAAAAGCATGAATTAGCTTTTCAGCATCTTTTAGTGATAGCATGTGCCTAACCTTAGCAATGTTATGTAAGTGAAAAAAGGCAGTTCTTGACATTTGTTTAATGTGGGCATTTAGTGACAGGTCTTGATCGAAGATGACTCCCAAGTTTTTTACGGTGGTGCTGGAGGCCATGGTAAAGCCATCCAGAGTAGCAATATCATCACGCAAAGAGTTTCTGAGGTGCTCTTGACCTACAACAATAACTTCAGTTTTGTCTGTGTTGAGCAACAGAAAGTTACGGGTCATCCACGCTTTTATGCTCCTAAGACAAGCCTGGAGTTTAGCTAGATGGTTGGTTTCCTCAGGTTTCACTGACAGATACAGTTGCACATCGTCAGCATAGCAGTGGAGGTTGATAGAATGTTTTCTTATGATGCCACCTAGAGGTAGCATAGAGGGTGATCAGAATTGGTCCAAGTACGAAGCCCTGCGGGACTCAATGTCTAACCCTAGTGTGCTCAGAGGAGACATTGTTAACATATACGAACTGAAGTCTATCTGATAAATATGACTTAGACCAGCTTAGGGTGGTTCCTTTGATGCCAATCAGATTTTGTAGCCTATGTACTGTAGCCTTCTTGACATTTGTTTAATACGCGTATTCAGTGACAGATCCTGATCAAATGTGACTCTGAGATTTTTTACTGTGGTGCTGTAGGCCAACGTTAATCCGTCCATAGTAGCAATATCATTATAAGTGAGCCACGGTCTGAGCGCTTGTGGGCCACATTTAATGAGTACCCGTGGGTGCTGCAGTAAACAATGATGCTCGCCAGCCCAAAACTTTTAGACTCCTGCTCCAGCCTTTGTGGAAGGATCTGATGGTTGACCGTGTCAAATGCAGTACTGAGGTCTAGAAGAGCAAGCAGAGAAGTGGAGACCCTCTCCGAGGCAAGAGATCATTTGTGACCCTCGCCAGAGCTGTCTTGGTGCTATGATGCACTCTTAAACCTGACTTAAATTCCTCAAAGAAACCATTCATGTCTCACTGTCATCACTGCAGAAGACTGACTGATAAATCAGTCCCCCACTGAATCACACACACTCACTCATTACCTTCAAACACTTGAATAGAGTAACAATACCTATTTGCTGTATGATGGTTTCCCAGGATGCCTGATTTACTTGGGATGGAGGGAGGTAAAGGTGGACAAATACAGAGGATCTATTAGACCAGGGATGGGCAATTACTTTTTTACCAGGGGCCACATGAGAAACCTGAATTGTGTCAGAGGGCCACCAACTTTCTTCCATTGTAAATTACTACTGTACTGAATGTTTGTTAAATTATTGTTGCTTACAATTGGCCTCACGCGGGCCGGATAAGGACGTACAAAGGGCTGGATGTGGGCCGCGTGCCGTAGTTTGCCCAGGTCTGTATTAGACTGTGGGCACTGTCAGATTTGTGTCAAATGCAATATGTGCTCCAAGTAGAGCTGCTGCTTCTCTGCACGGAGCCAGTTTAGGTGGCTCAGGCATCTTTTCCGGATGCCCCCTGGATGTCTGTCCAGGGAGGTGTCCCACTGGGAGGAGATCCCTGGGAAGACAGAGGACTCGCTGGAGGGACTATGTCTCCCAGCTGGCCTGGAAACCCCTATGGATCCTCCCAGAGGAGCTGGAGGAGGTGTCTGGGTGAAGGGAAGTCAGGGGTTCCCTTCTAGAATAGAATAGAATGCTTTTATTGCCATTGTGCAGCACAACAAGAGAATCATGGCACAACGAAATTAAGACTCGTGTCCAGCGCAGTGATGGCCTGGGGGAAGAAGGAGATTCTATGTCTGGCAGTCCTGGTCCTGATGGCCCAGTAGCGTCTGCCAGAGGGAAGCGGGTCAAAGAGGTGGTGGGCAGGATGGTCCATGGTGGCAATGGTGTAATCTTGTGCGATTGCCTCAGCTCTTCTGAGGCTGTCGTCCGTGTAGAGGTACTGTATGTCAGGGAGGGGAGGGGGCAGCCGATGATCCTCTGCGCCATCATGACCACCCTGTGGAGCATCATACATTCTGCCATGATGCAATACACCAGGATGCTTTCGATGCTTTCGAGCAGTAGAAGGTCATAAGCAGCCTCTGGCCGATGTTGTCTCTCTTTAGCACTCTCAGAAAGTGCAAACGCTGCTGTGCCTTCTTGATAATGGCAGTGGTGTTTTCTGACCAGGATAGGTCAGCAGAGATAACGGTGCCCAGGTATGTGAGGGTGTGGACCATCTCCACTCGATTTGTGTTGATATAGATGGGGGCTGACCACCATTTCGGATAGTCTCTGGACCTCATCTCGTAGGCAGACTCGTCCCATCTCGTGATCAGGCCCACTGCTGTCGTGTCGTCCGCAAACTTCTCAATGGTGTTACTGGGATGGGTGGGTAGGCAGTCCTTGGTGTAGAGGCTGTAGAGCATTGGGCTCGGCACACAGCATAGTGGGGAGCCAATGCTCAGTGTCCGGGAGGTGGAGGTGTGAGGACCCAGTTTGATTGACTGGGGTCGGTCTGTGAGGAAGTCCTTAATCTAGTGACAGGTTTGTATGGGGAGTCCCAGGTCTGCCAATCTCTGGATCAGGATTTCCGGTACTATGGTGTTGAATGCTGAGCTGAAGTTGTTGAAGAGCATCCGAACGTAGCTCTCCTTGTTCTCAAGGTGGTTCAGCGTGGTGTGTAGAGCTATGGATATGGCATCCTCTGTTGATCTGTTCACCCTGTAGGCAAACTGGTGGGGGTCGAGGGATTGGGGGAGGCAGTCCTTAATGTGGTGGAGGACCAGTCTTTCCAGGCACTTGGTGATGATTAGGGTCAGTGCAATTGGTCTGTAGTTAGAGAGGCTGGTGGCGGGTTTTTTTTTTGGGTACAGGGACGATATTGGTGGACTTCATGCATGCTGGGATGCTGGCCTGTGTCAGCGACTGGTTGAAGATGGAGGTGTAGACCTGCGCGCGCTGGTCGGAACAGGCTTTGAGCACCATCCCAGGAACTCGCCGAGTGTCCGCTTCATTTGCTCTACCTGTATTGGTGGTTGGGGTCTGGTTGGGGTAGGGTGAGGGATGGAGTGGCCGCTGATTGTTTGGGTAGGTAGAGTGCGAAGAATTCATTGAGATCCTCTGCTAGTGTAGCGCTTGGGCTCCTAGATGAGTTAGTCTGGCCCCTGAAGTTGGTGATCTGCTGGATGCCCTGCCAGACCCTAGTGGGGTTGTTGTTTGAGAGGTGATCCTCGATCTTCTGCCGGTAGTTGTATTTGGCCCTCCTGATTCCTCTCTCAGGTCTACCCTGGCAGCGCTGTAAAGATCTTTGTCTCCAGACTTGAAGGCGGCGTTCCGGGCCCTCAGGAGCGCCACCACCTGGCTGTCCATCCAGGGTTTCTGGTTACACTCGAATGCGTTGATCCACGGTTTTCGCCCCTGTGCAGAAGTGTATGTAGTCCAGGACGGCCTCAGTGTGAACAGCAAGGTCCTGATCTTCAAAGACACTCCACTCAGTCTGAGCAAAGCAATCCTGTAGTTTAAGGAGAGCATTCTCTGGCCATGTGGTGATTATCCTGGTTACGGCTGCATTCTTTTTGAGTGGGGTGTAAGCAGGGGTAAGGAGTAGGGAGAGGTGGTCAGACTGGCCCAAGTGTGATAGCTGAGTGGCCCTTTAGGTGTGTTTGACGTGGTGAGTGTTTTGCCCCTCCAGTTGAACACTTAACCTGCTGATAAATCAGTTTTCAGATTTGCCCGGTTGAAATCGCCAGCTATTATGTGTATGCCATCGGGATGAGCTCACTGGAGTGTGTTTATGGTGTCGGACAACAGAGTGAGAGCTATGCTAATGTTAGCATCTGGTGGGATGTAAACAGCCGTAATTGGCACTGCTCTTATCTTCATGGGCAGATAGAAAGGCTGTGATTTAGCGCACATGTACTCTATGTCCGGTGAACAATGTGTGTGTGTAATTACATTGTGTGTGGACCAGTCGTTGTGCGCATACACGCAGAAACCACCCCCTTGCTCTTATTGGAGTCTTGGTTTCTGTCCCATCGATACAGCAATCAGCCAGCTAGCTGCACAGCCTCGTCTGGTATCCGTGGGTTCAGCCAAGTTTAGGACATAACGGAGACACAACAGTCCTGTACATGTCTATTTCTCCTCAAGAGCAGATGCATCTCGTCCATTTTGTTGGTCGTGGACCAGGCATTGGTAACCAACATCCTTGGGAGGGCAGATCTGTGTGGGTCTTTCTTAAGCTGAGCTAGCACGCCGGAGCGGCAGCCTCGCTACTGTTTCCTCTCTCTTGGCCGTCTTCTTCGCCTTCCGGCTCCGACAACAATCCACGAAGGGCCCGGTTATCTGGCTGTCTGCTCGGGGATGTTGTGTGCACAATGGAAGTCCTCCGATAAGCCGTGGAAGAACTCATCTTTGTATTGTAATATGTCCCGCAGCTCTAGACCTCTGTATTTTAGGTTTGGGAGTGAGAGAGCAGATGGAAAATACGAAAAAAGTAAAAAGAAAGATCACAATGAACTTGGAGCTGCTGGCTGCCGCGACTGTGAGCGCCGCCGTCTTGGCCAAAAAGACGGCTGCCCCCACAACCTGGCCCTGGATAAGCGGTTGAAGATGGACTCATGCGAAACTCCAATCTACACTGAACTTTGAATGCTACCCAGTCCCATACACTTTAGAAAATGGTACAGTTGAAAATAAGTGTGAGATTTGAATTTTCCCTGTGGGATGTACAGAAGTTATGACCCTGATCCCCTTTAAAATCTCCTCTCGGTTATTTGTGAGAACTGATGCTCCATGAAGGCTTGTTTTTTCGGCTGCAAGCCAAATGTGCAATGTTTTCTCCCAACTGCTGCACCCAGAATACATTGCTTCACATTGTGTAGCTTTTTTCTTGGCGCTCAGAACCTGCATGGATGAGCACAAGTGAGACAACAGTGCATCCCAAAATGTTAACTGTTTGGTAATCTGCGACTCCTATTCTCATCGTCAACACACTATTGACTGGTAAATAAGAGTGTCCTGTTTTTCCCACCAATGGCTGATTGGGTCATCATCCACAATATCGACTTTTAACAAATATGAAACAAGCTGTTCCCTCAACAGCCTGGTCTGCCCAAGATTTTTTCTCATTGGATGGGTGTTTTTCCTCCCCACTGTGGCTAATGGGGGATATGTTGGGTCTCTGTGTGTTTATCTTGTAGAGTGTGAATGTTTACATGGTGAGGAGCCCTATCTGCTCCATCGTGGAAAGCACCTTGAGATAACTTTGGTAAGGAATTGGACCTATACAAATAAAACAATTTACTGAGCAATTGACATGAAATGAACAACTTACTTGATCTGTGATACATTTATATTTACTGTATTTATACCACTGGCTGGATCTCGCTGCTCCTCTGCTTCTTGTTTTCTGTGATGTCGTGGCAAAGATGATGTCATGCTGCAGAACTGCAACTCAACGAAACTTAGCATTTAGGTAGTTACTGTATTTTCCAGAGCTTAAGTCACTCCATTCTCATAGTTTGGCCGAAGTTGCGACTTAAACTCGGGTGCACCATCTACGTGAAAATATTGTGATATATTATTTTGCATCCTCGATGATGTCACACTGACAATGGCAAGATGACACTCAGCATGTGTACCAGTATCTACCACCACTTTCTGTACCACTTAACTTTCAACATTATAGTAATTTACAGCAATTATTGTAGTTTGTGCCACTTCCTGGCCTGTACAGGAATCAGGAATCATTCATTGTCATAACAGGAATTGAATTGTATAACGAAACTAAGGTGCCTGCATTCTGATGTAAATATTTCAAATAGAGAAAGAAGAAGAGGAAAGAAGAGAGTTTCTATATACACAATAGAGGAAGCTGCGCTTCATCTACCTCTGTAGTTGACAAAGTTGTTCAGAAGTGACGTAAAGGATAAAGAATTCAATGGATTTAATGACTTTGAGTGAGATATAGAGGTTGGTTTACTTGTTAGCTTGCTCTTCATGCTCGTCATCAGAGTTATTGTTATGTCTATCACCATACATATGCAGTTTGTTGTCTTATTGTAAGTCAATAGACTTAATGGCTGTTCTTGCTTTCTGACCATGTAAAAAAAAAAAGTCTGGTGCGACTTATGTGTTTTCCTTCACTGTCATGCATTTTTGGCTGATGCGTGTTATGTCATATAGTGATTTATCTTCTGGAAAATAATGGCACTTGCAGAAATCGGAGCCGGGAAAACTTAATGTGTTAATTCAGACTCAATTGGAGTAAGTCATTTCAATGGAGTCGGTTTTGCTCCAAAATCTGTTATCGGAATTTTTAAGTGCATGTAATGGGTCACTGGTGCCTCAAAGTGTCAAATATGACATC
>OMPJ01043280.1:0-18490 GCA_900312935.1 Carapus acus
TCTTTTATCCTCTGCGGCGTAATGGGGGAAAAGAGACAATATTCTCCACCCATGTTAGCTCCTCTCAATGAAGTGCATTCAGTCAGCATCATGGGTGTAGGGGAAATAAATTGCTGGGCGCTGGAATGGGATAGAAAAAGGTCAACAACGTGTCACACAGTCAATCCATCAGGTAAACGGGAGGTGCCTCTTCGGGCCTACATTGGAACCAGCATATCATTCTCTGAGGGGGACAGTGGACAACGCGAGGGTGTCACTACAAACTGAGACCACCATTCTTTGCCGCTGCAGATTAACAGAGCAAGATCGTGCGCAGTGAATTCCACGCCTACGCTAAAGAAAAAAAAAAGAACGAATCCAAATTCCCATACCACCGACGCGAAATGGACTTATTCATTCAGCCAAGCTGGACATTGTTTAAATTTGTATGTATGATCTGTGATCATACCTCAAAATCTGCTTGCCGCATCTTATTTCCCCAGGCTAGGCTAAACAGAGGGGGGAAAAATTGCTTTAATCTTGAGTTCCATGTTCTCTCTTTTTTTCTTTTTTTCTTGTTTTTTTCAAAGAAGCAGCGCAATACACTTAGGTTTGGGGACTCATCTTCAATTTGAGGCAATTGAGCCAAGTGATGGGTGTAATTAGTTTCCCCCTGACAAGTTTCCATTTGCCTTTGAATACATCATCACCATCCATGTTTTGTGGAGATTTCCCCAGATCGTACATGCCAGGACAATGCAGGGGCTTGATTCAAGCACCTCAATTATGAGTACTGCAGAACAATTCACATTCCTTGCCAAGGACAACACAGGGTCCATTTTTGGGTGAGGGGGACTTTGCCAGGCTATCCCCCTGGGCACAGGAAGATGGCATTAGCAGGAAAATCACTGTGTAAAGAGGCAGCTTCAACAACAGGTCCAAAACAGTTGGAGCAGAGGGATGCACACCACATGTGCCCTAGCAATTCCCCAGACAACTGAGGGAATTGAAAGAGAGACATGCAACTTCTGAAACAAGTGCAATCCTGTACTTGAGTAGCTCAATGGATCCCAGCAAGGGACAAGGTTCTCTGAGAGTAATTCGGTACTCACTGTGCTGATATTGTCAGACCTTCAAGTGCGCCACTGTGCTCTCTGTGCACAGTGGCACAGAGATGGTAGAGAATATTTGAAAAAGCTCCATCCAATTCTTCAGTCCATTTAAGAATGATTCAAGTGCTACCTAAGCTGCGCTGACAACATTTGTTGTGGGGCAGATTCCCAAACCTGAGGAATGAGTTTGCTGTTATAGAGATCTTATATGAAAAGAGAGCATTGATCTCTGACACGGATCAGATGTTTCAGCTGCGCACTCAAACGAAGCTTTTAACCAAAAGAACCTACCAATGCCATAGACACATCAGACAGAATGTAATCCTTTTTATTTATGTATTCATGTATTTATTTATTTATCTGTCAGTCTGTCTGTCTGTCTGTTAATCTTACTTTAAAAAACAATTAAGCCATAGATGACCCAGGCAACGTAATACCCCAAAACACATTGAGAAATTTGTTTAAGCGTCTTTGCAGACAGTTTGACAGCAACGTTGGCGGAAAACAAAATATCTTGGACTTTGCCATGGTGTTAATTCAGAGGACCTGACTGAAAGTCAGGACCTGACTTCAAGTAGGCTACTAAGCTGCAAATGACAGGACAGCCACATGCAGTGTAACATGAAGTTTGTCATGATAAAGATGTTAAATGAGTGACAGAAAAAGACATCTTGAATAAAACAAAATTACATAAAGAGGCCGATGTGTTGCTGTTCCTAAATGGTTTGCTGAGCATTTCAGGGGTGAATGTTCTTATGCTACCTGTGGAAGCCATAGAATGTCAACCAAACCCTCCTTGTCCCATTTGAACCTATAATTTGAGTGTCTCCCCCTGAGTGAGACATCATTTGAATGCAAGTCTTGCTTTACGTTTGCACTTAAACAAAATCTTGCTTGCCATTCCATTTATTTATATTCAAAAAGTAAATGCCACAAAAGGTTACCCAAATCAGTTTGACAGAGTTTGCTGGAAAGCTAGAGTTGTGCGGATGGAGTGCAGTCTCCGCACAGCAACGGCACCTCAGTCAACAGCCTCTCAGTCCAGTTCTGCAGCAGGCTAAAAAAAGACCTTGATACGGACATATCCCTGGTTCAAGAGGAAAACTAAACATTCCACACCTCTTGACTCTGCTGCTCCCCAAAGTCTCAAACAATTACAACTAGTGCTCATAATCCCAAACGGACCACAAGCATTTATCTCCATCCACGTTTGGAAAGATTTTAATCAATACCAGTGGAGAAAAGCGTAGGGTGAGAGGAAAATATCTCTGACTGAAATTGTGTTGCATAGGTCATTACATCAATTCTTGGTGTGCTGATAAAGGTAAGGAATTAGAATTGAATGCAATTTGTGTTTGGATGCTAGCAGTCCTGACCTGAATACCACTCCTGCAGTGTCTCCATCTGACTTCTGTGATGTAATAGCCATTTTTTGAAAGAATTGGTTCTGTGTGTACTAGATTGGTCTTTCTTTATTATTTGTAATAACCCCTCTGCTAAATGGCAGCCCATAAATGAACAATATATAGACAATAATAAACAAATGCATCCAGATTACAATGCTGACACTGCTGTACAACCACTGTCATGCTTTGTCAGGCAAGCAACGCTTTGATTCTTGAAAGTGACATGACCTTCTGTGAGCCATGAGTTGCCATGTTTGAAACATAAACACAGTTTGAAAGAGCAACGGTATCAAAAAAGGTGAAGTATGCATTATTTTGCATAAGTTATGTGGATCAGAAATTATACACTCCAAAGTATGATATTGTACTATAAATAGAGTAGTGCTGATCAGTTAGTCCCTGATTTCGTGGACATTATGTTAAATGCTATTCTCCAAAGTCTGACCCATATTTAATTTCGATTGTCCTGTTGTAACACAGCAACCACTGTTGCAAAATTTGACCAAATGTGAGTCTTGCTGTTCTTTCAGAACTTAACAAAAATGATAACACTCCATTTCTTATCACTTCTATATTACCATCAGTGAGTCCATATTATCACTCTTGACATCTGTGAGGGTGTCTTAAGTATTACACTGGTCAAAACCAAATTCATTGTTCAAGATATTTTAACTGACTGAGAATAAATTTGATGTGCTGAATCCAAAAATGACATTGGTTCTGGTCAATCCAGATCCATTGAGAGAGACAGAGAGAGAGAGAGAGAGAGAGATCTTATGTGAAAGGAGTGCATTGATGACATCATGTCCTGTGTTTTTGAAATCATTATATACTGTATACACACACACACACACACACACACATATACAGGTATATATATATATATATACTGTATATATATATATATATAGGTGTTGCAAAAAATAAGCCTGACGTACAACTACATCCGCGGCGAATACACCATTGTTCCTTGCAGGTATCTAGTCACAAGGTTCATAAAGCGTGCTTACCATGGTTATTGGTATCAACTTGGTGACACCAAGTATCTGCGTGAGTGGACCAAAGGCAAGAGGAGTTTTCTGATGTTTCGAATTCCCATGGTTTGGAGGGAGCCAACAAACCATGTCACTGACTGCTTCTTTTGCGCTATTGATGTGACTAGGATCAAGAGCAAAAAAAAAAGAGCAAAAAGAAACTTTTTCATATCACACACATGAAAGCATTTGTTATGTCCATGAGAGTGTCTTTGATTGGTTGAAACGGTTAGCTACAGGAACAACTTTTTGAGTACGGCAGTTATTGCAGTGAGATGACCCCATAATTGAGTTCAGAAACATTCAACTCATCCAGTATTGCCTCTCAGTGCACAAGTGATGTTGTGCATGGAGAGGGTTGAAAGTGGTGCAAATAGGGGTGAAAAATTGTATTCAGTAAGCAACTTTGAATATGTGTTGTGTCCAAAAAAAGGAAAAGAAGACAGCTTTTGAGTTTATTTAGAGTGCTGATGTTGATGGAGTTTCTGCTTTTATTCACATGGGTTAAGCAGCACATCATGAATAATATCATAATATCATCGTGAAAAATTCTGAGAAATCCAAGTGTCTGCATGTCTTAAGCATTCCCTCTTTGTTGATCTATGCGCCTGTTCCATATGGTACAGTCAAACATGACCTCAAATCCTGATGCAACTGGTGGTTTGTAGACAAAAATTAACAAAATGACTGAAGTCGACGTGGTGTTAAAACATGCAGGCATTTACAGGGTTAACAGTTAGGGGGAGACCGGGGCTTGTTGTCACACTTTTTTACACTCTTGTGTATTTCTTGAAATCAATACATCAGTGTAAAAAATTTGTGTACCAGATGAAAGACCAATGTCTCAAGTGCGTATTTTGTATTCATGTCATTTTCATATCTCATGTCATTGGAAAGTTATCGCCAATCCAACAGAGATTGTGCATTTGTGACATTTGTGTTACCCCATCATGGGGTAAATTGTCACTGAATACTGGGTAAAATGTCACAATGGATTTTGCAAATAATAAAACATGGTCAAAATTATTGTTCTGTTGTTATTTTACTTGAACATGAACACTGAAGTCAGGCATTGAAAATTATTGTCATTACACTTGAAAAAGTAATTGAATATGGCCATTGAACAGATTCAACTGTGAGATTAATTCATGTGTCTTCCTTTGTTTGCTCAAAATCTTTAATCAGCCATTCCTACCTGCATGACTAAAATCAGGGCTTTCCTCACTGTGACGAAAGGTCAGATTCAATGGTGTGTAAGTAGCCAAGAATCAATCCTGTATCTTTTAGTTTTTCAGTCATGATTAGTGCATCCTTGGCAATTGATGAACTGGCCTCTTCCCAAGAGAAAGCCTCAATTGCCTCAAGGACGAGCAAACGCAACCAACTACAAAATAACTGGGCCCCATCAGATTTTCCAGGTTTAATAACCTGGACCACTGGCCTGCCTGCCATGGAGTGAGATTGTGAGTGTGAATGTCTCTTTATTTTGGCTCTGTGAGTTTTCACCCTAGAGGCGAGAGGTAGCAGCTCTCATTGTCAGCCTTTCCTCCTTTTTTCTGCCATTTTGGGATATAAAATGGCAGTATGCAAAAAGTCCATGTGAACTCCTGTTATCTTCAGCTCTCAGTCTCTGGTACCTGTTTGCTAAGGAAGTTTTGGTTCATAAAATGTGGTAGAAGTTTCTAACTAGAACTTGAGGTTCCATCTATACACACTCAAACCAAACAAACAAATTTCCTTGCTAGTTAGACTTTTCATCCAGATCTGGCACACATAGACTGATTTGCCAGGGGAACACTTTGTGGGTCCACCCTTTGCCCATCATGCACTGCACCCAGGATTCTGCTGGCCGGCTGTTCCCAAATGGCTCTACACAGAGCAGATGCAGGGACTCGTCCCCTTCAATGAGAAGTCATCTGGAGTTTTTCTTTTTCTAGATGCACTTTGTTTCTTCCATGCGCTTTGGTCCTTTGGACTTTTGGATTTGGTCACCATGCCTTTTTTTTCCAAATAGCCTTTTTTGTCTATGTGCCTGCCTTTCAGCTTTAAGTGCCTCCTTCATGGGTGTGTCCGTGAGAATAGCAGTTTTTCTGTTTTGTGATATGTGACATCTTACCCAAAGATGACATAGACATGTTGCCCTCAAGTATCATATCTGCTAAAGGTAGCTCCATATTAAAGTTAGCTTACTAAAAAACAATGACTGCGATATGACGGGATGTCATAATTACTTCTCTTACAAGTCCACATATATCATTGTGAAGATTTTTATCTGAAAGAATGTTATATTGAAATACATGAGGTAGATTTTTTTTTTACTTGAGGATGTTCACAATGGTTATGTGATACTCACCTAAACTTACTATTCTCTTCTCAGTCAGTACATGACACCAGACAATGTAAACAAACCAAAACATAAAAACAAACAAACTAGTATTTCACCTTTTAGTTGTGCCCTCCCACGGGGAAGATAATTGCAAGATGTCAACTTACCCATGTGATATCAAGCCCAGGTCTCCCCTACATGTTTTTTACATTTCCAGTAATTCAGTCAGTGGGGGGCCAAGTGGTGCTGCAAACGATGTGCTTGCGTACATTTAAATAGCTAACAGTGTCTTAAAGCTGATTTGCAGATGTGCAAAGTTCTTTGCCTAACACCCTCTCTAACAAGTGTATTGGCCTTATATTTGTACCGTAGGAGAGGGTTGACTGCACTTGGCTACTCTAGCAAACACGCTCAGACATTTTGTGTTTGACAGACAGCATTAATGCATCCCTTTCAATACGGACAAGAGAACAATTGCACACAATGTGCAAATACTGCACTGAACAAGCTTAGAGCCCAAAAATTTTATGTTCTGAATTGTACTCTAAAAAGGCTTTGAAAAAAAATAGGTAGGATGTGTGCGCACGCCCCAGTGCAATTTAACACATTATGGCACCGTGGTATGCAACTTCAGATCATGCTTCTCAGGCATTTTATTGAGTGTTCTGTGAGGAATCTGAAATGATCCCTCCCAAAAAGCAAGAGCTGGATTTCACCTTGAGACTGTCTCTTTTTAAGTACCATCACTTAGAGAGTGGCAGTCTTTTGATATAAAAAGGCAAAAAGAATAAATAAATAAAATTCTCACCAACAGACATACACAGTTGGGCAAGAATAAAAATATGTCATCTAATTGTTAATCTCCCCTCAGGGTAAAACCACATGTATTTTTCCTTTCCAGCAGGGATATGTAACATCAAGTCTGCGGGCCAGATGTGGCCAGCTGCTGACACCTCTAAGACAACTGTGGAGAGCCTTGGCCCAAGGGCCTCTTCACCTCAGCAAACATGACCTTTGGTGAAAAAAGTTTGGAGACCCCTGCCCTTGAGCATGAGAGTGATTTATGAGTTCTAAACTGGATGATCTTAAAAACAAAATCCACTGTGATGGAGAATTGCATTGTTGGCTAGTAGTGCTCCTATGTCTCTAATGCACTGGTAATTAAGTATGAATGGATATCATGGATACTGGGAAATACACAGGGGGTCACAGAATCAATTTCGACGGTTAAAGGATGTTCACTTATTTCACAGAACAACTCACCAACTCCTTTCTATTCTCCAATTGCTGTGTAACATTGTTTTATGTTCCAAATGGATAATGGCAATTAATGACCACACATCTGCTGAGCCTTTTACACCCTGACAAAACCACTCATACTTGATTAGGAGGAGAGTGATGGGTGCTTTTACAGGCCAGGAGTATGTATGCAAATTGAGGTAATTTCACTGTTAAGAATTATTTGTACTATTTCTTAAAGAAAAAAATGATGCCCTTTTCCAATTTTTATTTTCTATTTTTTGTAAATGACACGATGTGACAAACTTTGTTGATCCTACATGATGTAAATTCTCAGTCACTTCCAGAGAGTGCAGAATAATCATATAAAGAGAGACGTTAAGAAAAATACATATGAAAAAAATGAAAATGTGTGTTTAAAAAGTCTGTATTACATTGTATATACTGTGTTTATGTGTGGACTGAATGTAAACATGCATACACATCTTTCTAAATTGAAAAGTTAACAGTCAGAGCAGTGATTTGGGAGGAAAATTATGCGTACCATTGGTACTGAAACCTTTTTAGTTACAGTTACAGCTGTGTTATATGGTTGCAGGTACAGCCGTGGTGGTAAATGTAACAAAATGAGCACCTTGCTTATTTACAGTCATGACACAACTGCTGCCTCAGATGTGATTATTTCGCTTCACTGGGGCGCAATAATCCACGGTAAAGTACTATTCAGGTCTCCACTACACAAGCAGCAGCAAAGGATTGCATAATGTCAGAAGAGCATATACGAGAACGCACAGGAGAGACAGCAATCCCCTCACACACTGCAGCATGGAGTATGGAAATAATTCAGAGACAATGCAGCATAAGTCATCCATGAACACTTGCTCTTTGTCTTTCGTCTTCCCTAGCCCGCTTGGTTGTAGTTTGGTTGTAGCAAGATTTCACCCCCCCTATTCTCCCACCTTCACTTGACAACTAGCTGGAAGCCAATCAAACCCTGGACGCCTTGTCAGGCCACATCCATTACCGATTGCTCTCAGCCTGGATTCGCACTGCTCAAAAGTTGGACAGCGGAAAAGAAATGAAAAAAAGTCAGACTTAAGCGGTGTTGAGTTGGGTCAAAGGGTCATCAGATTTAACAAGAGGTATCAAAGAACTGTGTGGTAGGAAGTGCAAAAGAAAAAAAAAAAAAAAAAAAAAAACCCACTAATGTTGCTTTTCCATTTCCCTCTCTGCAGCATTTGTGCACATATACATTTGGCTTGTCTTGTTAAGAATTACTGAGTATTTGTTAATACGTAGCTGAGTTTGTTCAACATTTTGTTGAAACTGGCCATGGCCCTCTGACACTGTCCTGTCTTTGAATACATGCATTAAATGCTTTGAGATATGAACCACGGCAACTTGGTTGGCAACTAGTAAAAGTACCTCCTCCTTATGTAGAATTATTCCAGTTCTGGTATGACAGGCTGCGTTTGTAGCGAACATCTGCTGTCACAAGAGCAGATGCAAACATAATGCCTGGTTATTCCACCAAAACTGTATTTTGTGTGGCGAGTTGATGTCTGCGTAGCAACAGTGAATCAGTGGTCCGTTGCAGCGGGCTGAGTAGCCGAATATCTATTTGTCATTCTAGTAAGCATTGTTCTTTGGATGGGACGAGAAACCACATATCTTTGACTCCGATACAAGCCACCCAGATTTTCACATCACCTTCCTGATGATTTAACTCTCTCCTTTAGGCTTCTCTAGTTGCTGCAAATGAACCCTCCTGTGCATGTAGAAGCCAGAGACTGTAAACATGCATCACTCCTTAACTTCAGCACTTCATGTCTCTTCCGTAGATTGTGTTTTGCCCTCCTCAACACGGGGGCTGTTCATAAAAATTGGAGGCTAAAATATCCCATTTTACTTAAAATTGTCATGATACATCATTATGTCATTTGTTTTACAAATTTTGACAAATCTAATTCCACTAGGAATTTTCACCTGCTTTTTTAAGAGGCTCTGATAAATACAAAACTAGCCAATCAAACATCAAACTTTCAGGGTGTCAGTCAGACTACTGCCACATCAAATCTGATAAATGATCAACAAATATGTTGCTACACTGGCCAATACAAAGGCTTGAGTAGTGAAATGTTGAAAAATATCCACCATAGATATTATTAGAAAGCAAGATCATTGTTGCTAAGAGCTGCTCTGATCCTGATGCCACAAATCAATCTATAGCCAGAAATGAATCTGTGGAGATATTACTAATAATTGCATCTGTTGCTCCCTGGGCAACAACAGATTGTCATATTTCATATGTAATACATATCCCCTTGTGCATGTGTAATAATAATACTACATATGTAATTTGGCTGTCTGTTATTGCAAGACAAACAAAAGCACCAGTAATTCTGACCCAAATAAACTATGATGAAGTGACTCTTTGGTGAAATTCTGATCAAAAATGTCTATCCTGCTCTCTCCTCTGCCCATTTGCTTATTTATTCTACTACAGCATATCTTTTGTCACTGCTTGCTTTTATCATCATCCCTCCTATTTTGTTATTTACTAGGGGGATTTTCCTCAGCATTGTCTCTGACCATTGCCACTGCCAGAAAGGTTTTGGAGTGGCACCGCAAAAATGGCTCAAACTTCAAATAGGTTTATCTTGTTTTCTTGTTCAGGGGGTATTTGGAAATATTTTTGGTTGTATATCATTTCTATATCATGTACACTTGCTTTGATCATATTTTATGTAAGAGGCTTAGAATTACTGTATCCATTTTGAAGAAAGCATCATTGCAACCCTATTTGATGTGTGATGTCACACTTTTGGAACTGAATACATCTCTTTGATTTTATGAGGTTATCATCATTAGGTCAGTCAGTGAGTCAGTCAGTCAGTGAGTCAGGTGACAAGTCATGTTAGAGCTTCATACCAACATCAAGTATGAGTGTTGCATGCCGGAGAGGGTTTTTCTCTTATGAGGCACAAATAACTCCAGCTGTTCACAAGTGATTTAAGGAATTTTTTAGTTTTCCTGAATTTATACCATAACACATGTGAATTACACTCATATGTATAGAGGATTAAACTTTTTAATTGAAAAGTGTCAGAAATATCTGCCAACAATACCCTACAAATAACTAAATAAATTAGTAGATGTGCAAATTCTTTAGAAAACATCAACTGTGAAAAGACTACTTTTTTTACCTATCCGTATTCACAAGAGGAAGTGAGAGAGCAACTGCTTGAAAGATTCGAAAGATTGTGGAGAAATAGTGCCAGGGTTAAGCCAAACAATATCAACTTTCACGGTTCTGTTATTATTTTTTTTAAAAGTCGTACATAATCAATTCCCCATACGGTAAATTGACAGTTGTCACCCAAATTATCAAATATATTCATGGAAATGAGATACATACACAGACAAAATCAGTGATCAAGGCATGCAGTGGGGGAGGGATTACAGGGTGTGACAGGTGCTTGCGGGAGCTTGGGCCTCAAGTAGTTTGGGAAGGGAAACTAGGCACTCAGATCGACAAATTGGAATCCTTCCAGATACAAGTCTGGCCTCCATACTTTTTGGACTGAGCCAGAAGTTGAACATGCCTCCACTCAGTCTGCAGACAAAGTTCTGACTTAGTGAGTTGCTGCCACCTGAGAGTCACAGAGGCAAGTGATGTTTCACCTTGTTCTCACCAGTCCTCTCAAAGACTACCGGGGCAAATGAATCATTGCGGTTATTGTAGAGACATTCAAGAAAGAAACGTGTCAGATCAATCTACCAGGGAACATGGATGTGCATATTAAAATTCACGCCATCCACTTACGTGCATTTCTTGTGGACATTTGTAGCCAAGTGAGGGCAATAGAGCAAAGGTGAACCATCCCCAACCATAAGGCCTTATCCAACTATAATCAACAAGGTAGAATGTTATCTTTAATCTAAATCACATCGCCAGAAAGAGACATAACAAATTACCTAGTCTGAATGTCCGAGTACATGGTGGTACTTAATAGTAAACCAAGAGGGTTCGCAGAACTACAAGATAAAACACCGGCCAAGTAGCATTCCCACACAAGGTCCACAAGAAGTCTAAAAAGCCAATCTGGTGGTTGTATTTTGCCTGACATTTGAGCATCTAGAGAGAAATCTAGAGAAAGCTATTTCGTAAGCGGAAATAGCTTGGTTTGCTTGATCACGGGCCAAGCAAAAATAATCTATTGTGGGGTGGAGGAAGATGGCAAAATCACTACAATTAGGTAGCTGCACTTACAGGTTTAATTTGGTGGGAGATGGTGTAAGCTATGATTGAAACTCCAGGGTGTTCATATTTAGATATCTTATTATGCCTCTGTCAAATTGATGATGTTGTAATTCCCTCCAATCCCAATGAAGAAGTGACCTCAGGATGTTTCTCAGCAACAACTAATAAGACAAAAAGAACAGCCGTGCCTTACTACATATTTCACTGTACAGTAGGATAATGGCTTGGTCAACCATCATGGGATGCTTATTCAGCTTGACAACCATGCTATATCAGTACAACTGTATGGGGTTTGTTTGCTGGTTTGTTGAGAAGCTGGTTGGTTGGTTGGTTGGTTTGTTGGTTTGTTTGGTTGGTTGCTTAGCTCATCCTAATTATCTGAGAAGCAAAACGCTGCTCAACAGGGCTTTCCGCAGCGCAGTTTTGGTTCGATGTCACGCCTTAGAGCACTTCAACAGGGGGTAACTGTGAGACTCACGAGCCACTTTCATTTCAAGACAAGTGTTCAACCTTGTGAGTCAGGACAAAGAGAGAGCAAAGACTTGTTGTAAAATAGTAAAATAAATATCTGGTTTTTAAGATGAGTTGCTAGAAAGACGACGCAAAAACAGCTTTTGACTAGCGACGGAGGTCTCCTCTCAAATAACGACAAACAATGGGGGAAATTTGCCTTGCATTGATTCACAATCACCGTCTCTGCCTTTCTCTCTCCCTCCCTTGTTCTCTCCCTCCCTCATATCAGGAGGAATGTAGTGCCATTGTTAAATAATACTGAACATTGTGTTACTTTAAAACTATAGAATATTATCAAAACATTCCACAGTTCTTGAAAGAAACCTAGTCTTTGCCTCCCACTTGAGTGGTCACTGGCAATCAGTTAAGAATTAACCTATAAGTCTCATTCTACTCTCCGCCGGTCTTCTGAGGGTACAGAGTGTTCAGCCAGGCATGACATGGCAGATGCTGACCAATTAGAATTTAGGAGCGGGACCTTGAATGCAACCTTGAGAGACTTCCTAAAACGGCTTGCTTTCACTCACTGTGCACAGCGGCAATGCAGCAACGGAGAGTGTGTGTTAGAGAATGCTTGTTAGAGTGGTTATGCATTCTGGCTTTCAGCATAATGCACAGTTTAAAAAAAAACACTTACATCCAAATGTTTGAAACTTGAAAAAGTTCTGATGTGTCTCTTTTGATGTAATATAGGGCCAGTACTCCACTAGCCATGCAGTTGCATACGTGCTAAATATTTAATGATAACTGAACACAGCTCATAAGCATTGCACACAACGCATTGTTTAAAGTGGAGGTAAGGGACGTGAAAGAGAGGTGGCCTTTGTGTAAAAGCATCTCAGCATCAGCAAAAGCCCAGTGCGCTGCCATCGGGCTTCCTCTGACCTCATGTTACTCAATATCACAGCTGATAAGTACACAGAAGTTTTCATATAGCAGATGCCCATGCTTAGTAAAATGCCCCCTTCCTCCCAGCCCTCGACAGATTACTGGGAAAAAACAGAAAGACAGAATTTGTAATAAAAGTGAATCTTTCCGCTGATCCTACCTGATGTAAATGTGTTAGCTGTCAGGGTTGAGTTCACGTTCACATAAATGAAATTTCAACATGATTCACAGATGTCAAGGCACGCCTGAAGATAATGGGGGAGCGACACTCTGTGATCCATTCAAAGGTGAAGATATCTTTTGTGAAAAAGGCAAAGAGTAACTTAATCACATCACATTTTGAATTGGATCAGAATCACTGGATCAGTCATGCATACCTGTGCATCTAATGACTTCCTATATCTGTTACAGAAACCCTGTTTAAAGATATAGAGTCATGACAGTGCCATGAGACGCATCTGTTCAAAAGATTTACATATGAACATAGGAAGAATTTGTGATTTCCAATACACCTCTCCGCTCCACACCAACTGCTGTACTAACAGTTAAAAAAACCTTAACGAAAAAAAGAAAGAAAAAAAGCAACAGTATTCCGGGCATCCTCCCTTGCGTTCCGCTCTGTTACCTTTGCATTGACCGCATAATTATGCAGCTGGAAGTGTTACTGGCAACCATTTCCTCTGAGTTAACGCGTCAGGCTTGAAAAAGCAGCAGAAAACTGTGAGTGTAGGGACGCTCATATGACAGTCAGAAAACAAATTAATATGTGCAAAATTAAACTACACCTGGGGCTGAGCAAACATATAAATTCCAGTGATCAGGTTCTTCCTACTTACTGATATTTTTATTTACATGATTCATAAGATATTTTTGCTTCACACCACAAGAAAATACAAATTTTGAAACAAGCAGATGCTGATGCAGATGCTGATGCAGATGCAGATGCCAAGTCTGTTTTGTCACTACATATGTTTGACAAGAAATTTGAAAACCTTTTCTCTAGACATAATCTGAAACTGTCCAAATAACACTCTGATCAGCAGTGGCTGTGTGGTCGATTCAACGATCCAAGCCAACAATTACAAGCTTGATGTATTTTGCCCATCAGAGTAAGAAAATTACATAGGCACCGACATAAATGGAGAACCAAGGCTACTGCAGTTGTACATCTGAACATTTTAGAGGTAATTAGATACATTTCGTATGTGCTAAAAAGCACAGCGGGCATAATGTTCTTAATAACAAGGCAGAAATTCATACTAAAAACATTAGTAAGACAAAATATTTGGCAAAAAGATTCGAATGAATAAAAGCTGTGATGATATCTATAAGTGACCTGCACAGTCTGGGCACATTATTCACAGGATATCATTATGCAATTCAGTCAAAAGAAGCTGTGAAAATGTGACACAAAACTAAATCGAGAGCTTGATGGACTTGTTTGTTGATTATCTTTTCAAGGAGATTATGAGGAGGAATGCATAGAGGAGAAGATTTCAAGTCACAGCCTCTGAGTTCATGACATACAGTATTAGTGTCTTTCTTAAAACAAGGATATGGCCTCTTTTCTCTGTGTCAAAAACAGCATGTGCTCCCATTGATGCCTTTGAGTCAATGGTCAGAAATGTAGCTTAATTATCTTGTATTGGAAATGTACATTTGCATAGGTAATTCTCTTTTTTGTTCTCAATTTCTTATTCTCATCATGTTCCAAGGTATGCATACAAAATTTATCTTGTGTCTCGACCACATTTGCATTCTGGCAAGAGAGCCGGTTTGTCATAACAGTGAGGAGGCAGTACCTCACACATTCCAGGCTCAGAGTGTGAATGATTTTGAAACCTGCAGCAAGCAAAAATGATCTAGATATCAATGTTCAATATGCTCAAATCATTCCCTGGGCTTGATGGATATTTCAGAGCAAAGACAAAGCTTTGTTTATTTGTTCAATGAAGTGCCACAGGAAACCTGCAAATCAAACCGGGCAGTCTAAATTTCTTGCTTGGATATTTAGCTTTACATGCAAATTTGGACAATTGGAAATATCCTCATGTCAAAACTAAGAAAAACACATTTCAATAAAATGTGTCTGTCGATGCTCAAAATTAATGTTTGCAATATTTTGAGTGTGTGAATATCAGAATCCCCCTTTTTATCTTGAGTAAAGTTCTGATAGATTTTACTGGGGGAACAAAACACAAATGTCTGTCAAACAAATGGTCCAATAGTGTCACCTCGTGTCAAAACACAAAATGTTGTACAACATAAATTAATTTATGGGAAAATCAATCATGTGGTCTTTTTCAAAATGGAATTTGACCCCTCAATGTCAGAGAGAATCATATGAGGATTATCATAATTCATAACATGACGCCCTAGGTCACTCAGACAGCATGTAAATGGAAGGGCGAGAGAAAAATAGCCTGACAAAATTAATATGAAACTTTGCTGGACAGATGAAAGAAAATTACACAGACAACATTACCAACCATGGCCCATTCTGTACAATGCCTCCAGCATTGAAAAGTGTTACTCAATATCAATAACACGAAAGGAGGGAGGGAGGGAAGGCTGGCATTTGATTTGCGGGGGAGGGGAGAACCACTGCAAAATTACCTGACACAGCTCGTCCTCCAAAACTTGGAGGTGGCCTTAGTCTTAACAAAATTATCCTCAGGCTTATGTGTTCCGTCAGCATCAGATAAGTTGACCGCACTTCTAAGGTGTAAAGGAGGGTGGCAAAATTTTTTTTTTCAGAAAAAAACATCCTCACATCACTTGTTTCACACTGGTGTGTTTTTCCCCTTCTCTTGTTTCATTCAAATTTGTCTAAATGTCAAAGGTGATGTCAGCAGAAAGTGAAAAATCATTTTTGTGTGATTCGTCCTGGTCGTCATTCATTATTTGCTCCACATTTGCTTGATGGAGAGCTTGCGGTACAAGAATGTGATCGAGTCCCCATATGAAAAGAATTGCTAGCAGTGCTTTTAAATGATTGAATCTTAAAACATCTTTGCATTAATTCACACAGCCAGTGCCGTCACAGTGGAAAACATATTGTATGTGTGTTAATTTTTATAGAATGCATTCTGTATGTTGTATTTTGATGATGGTTTTGAGGTGGAACATCTGTCATTAAGATGAGATAGTTTGGACACTTACAGAGGAGAGACAGTGGATGACTTACACAAAGAAGGCTGGAGATGGTGGAGATGCTCCCTGGTGGGAGGAAAAGAGGACTACAGGGAAGGATCACAGTGTAGTAATAGAGAACAAACGGTAGTTGGTGTTTGGGAACATGAGGGATGGCAGGAGATGGAGAAAGTTGATCCACTGTGGCAAACCCTGGAACAAGTTCAGGGACAAAAAAAAAAGATGACAAAGAAGAGACCTTCGACACTGTAATCACACAAGTGGGGCCTCTTCTTGTATTTCGGTGGGTTGGTTGTTAAATTTCTAAAGAGAGAAACTACAGGAAAGGTTTGTGGATTTAGTTAGGAAGACATGAGGGCAGTAGGTGTTTCATTTGATGTTTCGAAGGACAGAGGTAGGTGGGAAGGATGATCTGCTGTGGCGAAGCCCCAAGGGAGCAGCTAAACAAAGAGGGAGAAGATTCTAAAAAGCTTAGACCACAGTGTGAATTGCTTTGCTCTCCTGTCTTCTTTTGTGAATATTACAGAAACAGAAAAGGTGACCACTCTGCTTGAGAGCCATATGAGAGATGTGCATTTGATGAGTGGGTCAGGAGTTTTACCGTGCACACCGGTCTCCAAATATTCATCTGGCTTGGAAACAGAAATCCCTACATTTAACCAGCAGAGACAACAGCGTAACAGCAAATACCAAAGAGGGACAGAGGTAGCAAATCATGGTCTCAGGTATAACAGACTGTGCAAACTCCAAACCTATTTTTTAATCAGTAATGCTTTCAAATCACTGGATCTGTGATTTACAACTGAGGGGTGTTAGGAACATCTCCTGAATATTAACACCAGAGGCATTTTCCTTACTTCTTATCGTCTATGCCTGTGTTAATCTTGTTATTATCTTCCACTACATTTTAAAGTTCAATGTCCTTCGAGGGTGGATTCCACCAAGGAAGATAATTATCCTCCACTTTGTTCACTTAAGCTCATTTTGATGTTAAGACATGGCAATGCTTTGATGGAAGAACTTGCAGAGACCTCTTTTTCTGAACTTCTCTCTTCTTCCTCTTAAACCTTACCATTGAACACCAAATGTTGTAAATCAGAAGTTCTGTAAAAGTTCTGGAATGGCACTTTGTTTTAGGTGGAGCTGTAATGCATTGTGATATAAACTAAAATATGATAGAAGCTCGTTTACTGTACAAGCCACAGATTTCTGACAATGGCGGGCTCTCAACTCAAATCTAAAAAGTACTGCTCTGCCGTTGCTGATTTTCTAGCAGTCTGGTACCTATATTGGTGGGCATGGCTTAGATACGCAGTTCACTGAAATGGGAAGTCCTCTTCAAATCTGACTAAAGATAACGTCAGAGGGAGTATTTGGTTCCAGACAATACAGAGGTTGAGGAAAAGGTGAGTGGTGGACAAAAAAAATCACATCACAAAATTGAAAACAGCCATAGGCTGGGAGCTTCTTTTTCTTCTCTCTCTCCCTCTTGCAGCCGCCTCCTCATAGCCTTGCCCACCTACACCTGCGGGCACTCAGCTAATTAAGGGCCTGAGCTGCTGAGTTAAACCAGCGCAGTTTTAGTCTGCTGCCGATTGTCTGTAGACGAGTTGGCGTTGTCGTGGCCGCAGTGGTTGCAGCGTGGGCACTTGATCTCTCTCTCCCTCCGTGTTTAAGTGTTAGGCCTGCCGGTTTGCCCGCTGGAGGCCCGCAGCGGGATCGCGGCTAAACACTAGTGGGTGCATGTGCGCAGGTTGTCATCCACGCTGCTGGGGTACAGCAGAACAATTATAGCAAAAGGCTCCCCTCCTGGTACCTGGGAGGTCTGCGCCTCTGCTCACTGCGGCTCTCAAGCCTTCGGTGAGGCGCTCCTGGTGCTGCTGTTTCTTTCTCCCTCCTGGTCTTCGTCACTTCACCGCCAACACAGCCGGTGCCGTGCCGCAACTTGGCCAAGTGTACGTCCCTTCCCTTGTACCGACGTCACCTACAGTATACTCTGCCAGAGGAGTCTAATTCATTTGGTTAAGTCATTTTAATTTTCTCTTTGTTTTAACTAGGGTATTGCTTTGAATTACTTAATTGGTGTATTTTTTGTTTAGTTTATTGTTTTACCGTTAACTTCATTCGTTGAGATACAGTATATATATTTTGTTATTAGTAATTTGGTTTTTTTTGTATCTTTTTTACTTTCTGTGATTTTGTTTCTTTTCGGGTTGTGGTTTGACCTGGTGTGCATGGTCGTTGCAAGTCCTCTTTTGTTTTAATCACATCTGCTTTAACGGTTTGTCTGTGACTCTAGGAGCAGTTGGGCCAACCTAAGGCTGACGAGGTCGTTTTCCCCTGGTGGTGCCCCCCCCCCCCCCCCCCCCCCCCCTGTGGAGTACGGTACTGGTTGAGTTTCTGTGTTCACCAAAGGGTGTTTTGGTTTGCTCCCATTTTGTCCCTCATTTTGTCTTCCCTTCAGTGCGACACCCCCGGCCCCTGGCTAGTAGTAAGACCACCATCTTTAGCAGGTTGTGCATGGTGTTACATTTTGTGATTTAAAAATATTCATTGTTTTTTTCATTCCCTGACTT
>OMPJ01043287.1:0-10166 GCA_900312935.1 Carapus acus
GGCTCGCGGACCTCACCTCCCTCCCCTAACCACTCTTGGATGACGAGCGTGTGCTGTAACATTTTCTTCAATGTAAAATGTGTGCCGTGGCTGAAAAAGGTTGGGAAACACTGGCACAGAGGATACATTGTTTACATACACCATCTGAAATCTGTCTGACAGATAAGACGTAAACCAGCCTAAAGCAATTCCCTTGATACCAATTAGATTCTCTAACCTCTCAAGAAGAATCTGATGGTTGATGGTGTCAAATGCAGCACTGAAATCCAGAGGCACAAGCACAAAAATAAGACCTTTTTTCAAAGCACTCAGGAGGTCATTTGTTGCCCTCACCAGTGCTGTCTCGGTGCTGTGATGCACTGTGAAACTTGTAATAGACGGCTCTGGCATTACAGGGGGCCTCTCTATATTTCTATTTTCCTTCAGACTGTCTTGCCAGGCTAAGCAAGATTCATCTAACTTAATGGAATGCCAGATCCTCTCAAGTCTTTGCAGGGTTTTCTTCAATTCACGGGTCTGTGAGTTACAGTATACCATGGAGCCTGTCTCTTCTGTTTTATCTTTTTCCTCTTTAGGGGAGCAATGGCGCCAAGCTCATTCACAGTGAGCTTGCAGTACTTTCAACTAGCTGATCTATACCAGAGGGACTGAGACTAGCAAAGTACTCCATTGTTGGAGAGAGGCAAAGCACTGATGGAACAATATCCGATATACATCCAGTGATAACAGTTTTGCCCAGCGGTGTGTAATCCTGAAGAGGGAATTCAAAGATTATCAAGAACTTTTATTCAGGGTCATGCCATTGGAAGAGGGTAGTGATCTGCCCTTCAAATTTGATAGTAGCAAATTTCTAATGAACGATCATACATAGGTGACATAATTCACTAGATCAGTTGAAGCTATAGATGCTGGGCACCGACATATCTGGCTGATAAAATTTCTTGCACAACGAAACTTGGGCAGCGAGAGTGGGATATTCCAACTCATTTATAGGCGTGACATCAGCAATCAAGGGGGTAAATAGAATGGAAGGAGTGGTACACTTGTCAAGAGGAAAACACAAACAAGACCAGACAGACAGCAGAGGGAGCCAAAATAGGACTATAGACCACTTTAGACCACAAATACAGAGCAGACAGAGCCCAACTTGCGAACACAACAGGTTCATGGAGGCTATTTGTAAGATGATTTGTTCATAAATTGTGAGAAAGGGAGACACTCCACCTGTTCACTTCAGCCACGTCTGGTTCGCCGCCATGCAAGGCTGCAAATCAGTCATCAGTCAAGTATCCAAGGGGCTGTGAAGCCTGAGTTACAAAAAAAGTTATTCTATTCTATTCCATTCTATTCTATCCTATGCTATTCTATTCCATAATGTTCTATTGTTGTTGGTCCTGAGCACCTCAGGAACTCATTGTGTGATGATGTTGCTGTTTTGCATCGCCGAAAAAATTGTCATCTTCTATCAAGATCTGTCAATGAAAGAAATAACTGCTTTATCTAACTTACATAACATTGATAAGGTTTGGCATATGCTGTCATTGAAGAATGCTGAAAAACTCGCAATGCTGAAAAACTTCATGCTTTTGTTACCTCCACGCTGGATTATAGTAATTCTTTAGCAACAAGACACTGAAGACTCTCCAGCTGGTTCAGAATACTGCAGTAGGTATACTGACAGGAACTAAGATATGAGACCACATCTCCCCAGTGTTAGCTCCTCTGCACTGGCTGCCTATAAAATCGAAAATAGAGTTTAAAATCCTCCTCCTCACTTATAAGGTGCTCAATAATCAGGCACCATCATACCTTGGAGAACTGATTGTGCCATATCATCCATCCCGAGCTCTGCGATCCAAAAACGCAGGGGGCCCGGGCCAGTCCACCCCGCCCTGTCGACGACTCACGCTAGACAGGCCGTGCATTTTTGATGGACCCCACTGAAGAAATTCTGAATGATGCTGATTGATTCCAGTTTATCATATGTGGACATTTCAAAAACAGTACAAGACATGTATGAATATCCTCTAAAACTCTAATATCTGATTATGTGTGTTCTGTGTGCATATGATCATTATGCAAATGTGACCGAATAAGTCAATATCAGTCCAGTTGCTTTGAGATTTGGATAGCAAAAAGCTCTTCAGTGGGCAGCAAATTTTCCTACCCTGACAGCTGTGTGTAGTGTATTTACAGAACTGAGAACGAGCTGGAATGTACCGTACTTACAGATGTGCACACCATATATTTAACATTCCATACACACTTGGACATGGACACCATAATGACACAGTAGAAACATTTTTTCTATTGTGAGGTTGACCTCACTCTGTGACCAGTCATCCAAATTGTGCATTATATTTTATTTTTGAACATCAAAAACATACAAACAAGCATGGTTACAGATGTGTTGTCTTTTTGTTCTGGGATTTTTCATTGGCCGACGGCTCAGAAGCGAACAGAGCAAGAACAAATTATATTAAGCAGACATCAAATACGTAAGCCAGGGGTCAGGAACCTTTTACAATATTTTCCAGATTATAAGTCACACTTGTATTCATAGTTTGGCCGTGGGTGCGACTTATACTCAGATGCGACGCATACATGAAATAAATGAAATACATAATTTCAATTGTTTGTTATTGTCACACTGACAGATATGTTTCCAGCACTCTGGCCTCGTGTGCCAGCATCTACAACCACCTGTATGACCAAATTTTGAATGGAAAAGTGTGTGTGTGTGTGTGTGTGTGTGTGTGTGTGTGTGTGTGTGTGTGTGTGTGTGTGTCCTTAGGGTGTCTGTGGGTGTCTGTTAGTTTCTTGGGCATCATCTCGAGTTCAGCGCAGTGACGGCTTGGGGGAGGATGGATTCCTCTTCTGATAGTTCTTCTATGGTGGTTCTGATGGACCAGTGGTGCCTGCCGGAGGGCAGCAGGTCAAAGACGTGGTGGGTGGGATGGATGTTAATCTCTTGTGATTGCCTCAGCTCTTCTGAAGCAGCAGGATGTGTAAATATTAGAGATGTCCGATAATATCGGCCCATCGATATTATCAGCCCGATATTAGCATAAAAATGTAATGTCGGTATCGTTTTTTTTTGCTTTAGAACCGATAAATAAAAACCAATAAAAATAAAATAATGCTTGCGTTACACCGAAATAGTGCCTATGCGCTCCTGAAGTGTTTACCGGTGCGTATATCGGTATCGGCTGATATCGGTATCGGTAAATTGAGAGTTGGACAATATCGGCATATCGGATATCGGCAAAAAAAAAAACAATATCGGACATCCCTAGTAAATATCTATCAGGGAGGAGAGGGGGCAGTTTATTATCCTCTGTGCCGTCTTGACCACTCTGCGGATTCAAAGCTTTATTGTCATATGTGCAGTATAGAAACAAGTTTCCCTGCACAATGAATCCCATGTATTCCCACAGATTTTGGCAGTAATGACTTCATGAGCTCCTTCAATGATAGAATTGTAGAGTTAAGAGACAAAATCAATAATCTCATTCCCTCAAATGAAGGTAGACAGGATGTAACCTCCGGTCCAGGGCCCGTACAACCGGGCCCGTCCCTAGACTGCTTCTCCCTTATTGACCTTCCTGTACTAACCAAGATGATGTCCTCAGCTAGGCCATCAACCTAGTTAGACGCTACTCCAGCTGGTCTGCTCAAAGAAGTCTTTCCCTTAATTGGAACTTTTATACCAAGCATGATTAATACCTCTTTATCAATTGGCTATATATCACAGTCTTTTAGAGTTGTGGTGATTAAGCCTCCTCTTAAAAATAACAAGTCTTGATTCTAGGATTTTAGTTAATATTAGGCCTATATCTAACCTTCAGTTTCTCTCCAAGATCCTTGAAGAAGCTGTCGCCAAGCAGTTGTGTGGCCACCTGCTGAACAATTGTTTATTTGATGAATTTCAGTCAGGTTTAAGAGTGCATCACAGCACTGAGACAGCACTGGCGAAGGTCACAAATGACCTCCGGAGTACTTCAGATAAAGGTCTTATTTTTGTGCTTATGCTCCTGGATCTTGCAGTTGATGCAGTAGACCATCGACCATTAGATCCTCCTACAGAGGCTACAGGATCTACTCGGTGTCAAAGGAGCTGCTTTAAGTTGGTTTAAGCCATATCTGTTGGACAGATTTCAGTTAATTTCAGTTAATCACATGTCCTCTATGCGTACAAGGGTTAGACATGGAGTGCCACAGGGCTCTGTGCTTGGACCGATTTTGTCCACTCTGTATATGTTTCTTTTTGGCAGTATTATCGTGAGACACCCTATCAATCTTCATTGTTATGCAGAATCATAAAAATATGGGACATGATGTTGAGACTGTCCATCGTGCCGATAGATGGTGTGCGCTCACATGAGGTTGCCTTGATGATAAGAGTGGCATGGGAGATATGTTCCTAAGAGTGGGGTTAGATGTTAAATTTCAGGACACATCCTCAGTAGTGTTCTTTTGAATCAGGGGGTGTTAAACACTATACAACCTCATCAAAGGCAGCCAGCTACAGGGTGATCAAGCCGTAGCTTTTGTCCCATACCCAATTATTGAGATTAGCCTAGATGTAAGATGGCTAATGTCCCAAGGGACTATGCTAGGCAGGGGCATGTTGACCTGTGTCTGCTGCTAGCTCAGTGTATCGCTGCTTTGTCCGCTCATAGGCCTCCTAAACAGGGTTCTCTCACGGGACTGTGAGTTCTATGATGAACACAGAAGGAGAAGGAGGTGAAGGAGACCAGAATACCTTGTCTGGCCTAAGGTTGGTGGTCGCAATCTCAGATGGAAAAACTAGTTGCTGGCCGACATCAACAAGCATTTTCCAGTCGCGGGCCATGGCTAGGTGTCCAGTTTCTGGCTTTGTAGCGGTTTGCTTGGGCTTTTCCTGTCCCTCATGGATGAATATTGTTGTTCTCATGGGGTTGCTTGGTCCTGAGGGTAAGGAGTTGGTTGCATTCCTCTTGACCTGAACTGCTGCGGCCAGGCTCTTAAGGACTTGATTGTGCCTCCAGGTGTAGCGGCCTGGTGTGAGGCTGGTCTTACAGCCTGTCAAGATGTGTCAGAGAGTCGCTGAAGCTTGGATCCTTGCCATACCTCTGATGTAGATTCTGTGATGATGGAAGCACATCATACACAGCTCTTGTGATGAAACTGATTTTGCTTGCATCCATTTGCCATAGTTCGCTCTCATTGATCTTTCTCCTCTCCAGGCCTTCCCACTGCGTCCTTTGCCCCTTTTTAGCAAGACAGACAGCCTTTGTACGTCTTGCAGTCTCCTCCTGCCCGCGCACCTCTTTAACCACCAGTTTCCTCCGCTCAGACGTTGTTGCCTTGCGCCAAGACGGTTTGCTCGCTGCAAGGCCAAACCTCCTCTCCCATGCTGGATGTGCCCCAGGATGTCATGGAGTCTTAGAGCAGATGTAGCTTGCTGCACAGCATTGGATGGTGTCCATTTCCATCCAGTACAGGAGGTGCAGCAGTGCTGATGGTATGGTCTCTGAAATCCTGCAATGTCATTTGAAGTCTAACTTTAGGGCACTTGTGCTCCTCTGTTAAACTTGTGAGTGTTAGTTCAAGGACCCCATTGCCATAGAGGCTGATGTTGCTTAGACATTGTGGGAGACCGAAAAATTTCTTTGCGCATGCTGTAATGGTAGGCTACATCTTCTCCACCGATGTTATTGGGACCTCATACATGGTGAGTGACCACATTACCCTGGGGAGAAGACCAAACTGTAGGCACCAAAGCTTGAGCTTCCCAGGCAGAAGGGTCTTGTTGATCCTCTCACTTGATCTGTATCCTTGAGGCTCGCACTGTACCATCTACCAAGGCTATTCACAGGTTGCTCGGACACTGTTGGTATCGAGTCATTGCTAATGCAGAATCTCAAAGCTTTCAGCTGCCCTTTGACTATCACAACACTTCAAGATTTGCTTGGCTTGATCTGAATCCGTGCCCACTTGATGTTCTCCTCCAGTTTCGCAAGTAGTCGCTTGGTGCAAGCTGGAGTTGTGGTCAATGTAGTCATGTCATCCATGTACGCACTGATAGGTGGCAGACGGAGCCTGTTCTTAATTCGCTCTCCGCCCATCACCCATCTCGAGGCCCTGATGATGACTTCCATGGCCATAGTGAAGGCCAGAGATGAGATTGTACAGCCTTCCATTATGCCATGTTGTAGTGAAGTCAGCCGGTGTGAAACACAGTTGAAGGTCTTGGAAGTAGGTCTTTACCAGCGTAGTGATGGACTGTGGCACATGGAGGAAAGTTGAAGGATGCCCAGAGCAGTTCATGGGGAGGTAGAGGTATCTTTTATTTTTCTTAGCAGCTTGAATCTGGTGCCAAATCATACTGGTATGCTCCAGACAACCAGAGAATCCAGGAATGCCTGCTCTTTGTACAGATGTATTAATGTACTCATTCCTTTCCAGGTATGTCGACAGTCTCTGTGCCATAATGCTGACAAAGATTTTCCCTTCGACGTTGAGAAGACTGATTGAACGGAATTGACTGATGTCAGTGGCATCCTTATCTTTTGGAATCAACACACCACCAGCTCTTCACCATGCCTTGGGTATTATTTCTTTCTGCCACACTATCCTCATGACTCTCCAAACAAAGCGTAGAACATCCTGGGTGTTCTTGTAGAGCTTGGAAGGTACTCCATTAGGCCATGGGGCTGATGCTGCTATAGCTCGCCGGACTACATTCTCCGCTTCCTTCCACTTTGGAGGTTCAGTGTCCAGTTTGAATTCCGGGGTTGTTTAGGTGGGATGTCATGGGGGATGATTATCGGCTCGTGCCTTTTTGTGTCCTAGTGGACCTTCTCCAGATGTTCTTCCAAATTTTTCTTTGGTGTTTTCAGGATTCCACTCTTGTCCTTGGCAAACATGTCTTTGACGAACTCAAAAGGGTTTTTGTAGAACCGTGTTCTTGAGTGTCCCTTCTTCCTCTGAAGTTTCCTTAAGTTCTCTGCTCTTCGCAATGTTGTCAGCCAACCTTTGCTACTGGAGTAGCAAGAGACCATCTCTCTCTGCATCTGAGGCCTTTTTCCACTGCTTTCTTAGCTGCCTTCTCTCTCTGACGAGTCTCTCGATCTCTTGCTGTCTCTTAGATTTGGCTGGCGCTGGTTGTGTCTTTCCACTTCTCTTACCGTTTACACCAAAGCGCTCCTCTCCACAGTGGTAGATAATGTCTCCCATCCTTTCAAGCTTTGTCACTGCTGTGCCTGTCTGTTGTTCCTGGATTTTTATCAGGTCGATGTTGACAATTTCCCACTCTTTCTTCTTAACAGCTTTGGGCCACTTAACATTTGGACTGTGGTATTCGGTCTTTTCCTCCCTTTGAGGTCTCTGAGGTTGGATTTGTCCACCGTCATACCTGTGTTTGTGTTATCCTCCTCAATGACAGGAGTGCTGATGCTCTGCGAACTTTGCTTTGTGTCCTGTCGCTGTGCTTCATTCAACTGACTTGATCAGTTGCTTCGTAAGAAGTACTGGTCAATGCGAGGCTCCTGTCTCTGCTCTCCCAAGCACCTTTTCCTCCCTTGATGGATCTTTAATCCCCTTGCCAATGTCACTTTCTCCCAACCACAGCTGCACACCTGGAGTGTGTGTCCTGCTGCTGTTGTCGTCTCATGTGCTGTGTTCTTCTCACTCATGGTTGTTTTCGTTCTTGGGTCTGTAACCGTGTGATCAATCAGTGAGCCATCTTGCGCCCCAGCTCTTGCAGGCTCTAGGGGTATGTTCCTTACTTGACTTTTGGTAGCAGTTAGCGGGTGTCTCCAACATACTGTAGCAGCGTCGGACACTGCCAACATGGGTAGCTAGCCCATGACAGCCCAGGTGGGGTCTATTCCCTACTGTCAGCTGTCTCTCCAAGCTGTCACAAAGACTTTCCTCTGTTGTCAGCTGTCCTTTCACTGCGGTGAAAGGTTGCGGTGATGTTGAGACTGTTCATCGTGCCTATACAGTAGATGGTGACAGATGATAGACAACTGCATTTATCAATGAAGCCTGATGAAACTAGCCACTAACTGTTGGTCCTGAACCATTAAGAAATACATTAGGTAATGACATAGCTACTGTAGATGGCTTTATCTCGGCCTCCAACACCACTATAAAAAAATCTAGATGTTGTTTTTGATCCAGATATGTCATTCAACTCACACTCAAGCCAAATGTCAAGAATTGCCTTTTGTCACCTGTAACACTGCCAAGGTTAGGCACATGGTGTCTTTAAAAGATACTCCAAAACTGGTTCATGCTTTGTTACTTCAACGTACTGAAGATTACTGTAATTCTTTATTATCAGGCTGTAGCAATAAGTTGCAAAGGCCTCTTCAGCTGGTTCAGAATGCTGCTGCAGACATACTGGCAGGAACTAAGAAAAGACACCACATCTCTCCTTTGCTAGCTTCTCTGCACAGGCTGCCTTTAAAATTGAGAATAGAGTTTAAAATCTTCCTCCTCACCTACAAGGCTCTCAGTGATCAGGCAACATCATATCTTAAAGAACTGATGGTGCCTTATCATCCAACCACAGCCCTGTGATCCCAGAACACAGATCCCTAATTGAGATCCTTAGAATTCATGTAAGTAGAATGGGAGGCATTTTAGTTAACAGGTTGGTGTTAGCACCTGCTCAGCATTTCTGCTTGTTGCACCTCCGCAAGTGCCTAGGTACCAGCTGCAGGGTCCTCAGCTGGATGCCATCCCTCACTGATGTTTTGCCCCTTTACTTCCGGCACATTTCGGGATGGCGGGGGCGCAGTCAGGCACGTCTCCCTGCCGCTCCCTGCAGCTGGAATTGGATGCTTGGGTTCCGCTTTGTGGCTAACTTGGCCCCCCTGCTCTTATCTCTTCTGCATAACCAGAGCAAGAGGCTCCCTTTCTCTGCTTTCTCAGACAGGTCTTTCTGGGCTTTCCGAGCTTCAGATTCTGAAAAGCTGATGTCTTTCAGGAAGCGTTTGGTTGAAAGCCCCACAATGCCACGGCAGCCGTTTTCCACTGGACATGTTGTCGCTCCCCAGCCCCCCTGCTGACACCCCACCACAAGCTCTGTGTACCGCAGCTTCTTTCTTTCATGTGCTTCCTCAATTTGTCCTTCCCATGGGACTGAGTGATGATGAATTTATCCAAATAGGCAACATGTAAATTAAATAACTAAAAGCTGCCACGGCAAGCGGAGCTGCCACAGGAAGCTGCCACAGTGAACCGGAAGCTTTCACCATAAGCTGCAACAGTGAAGTGCCACCGGAAGTGCCACAACTCGATGACGCTTCCACGATTTGCACACAAACACATTTTATCAAAGGACAACATTCAAGATGATCAGTGCAACAATACTTGGCCTTAAGGTGCAGTCCTATGGGGGGGAAAACAAACACTAATTGACTTTAATTGAATCAGATTTTGTTTAAAAGCTTCATGTGACACCAAAAGCAAAGAATCCACACACATGCACCAACATCTTTCTCATTTCGCTGCAGCATGAATACTGACAGGAAGTAAGAAAAGAGACCACATCTCCCCAGTGTTTGCTTCTCTCCACTGGCTGCCAATAAAATCGAGAATAGAATTTAAAATCCTTCTCCTTGCCTACAAGGCGCTCAATAATCAGGCACCATTGTACCTTAAACAGCTGATCGTGCCTTATCATCCAACCAGAGCTCTTCGATCCGAAAGCGCCGGATTATTAGTGATCCCCAAAATCAGCAAGAGTAGAATGTGTCTGTCTCTCTCTGCTTCTCTATCCCTCTCTCCTTCCCTCTCTCTTCGAACCCAACTGGTCGGGGCAGTTGACCGCCCACCTGTAGACCTGGCCTTCCCGAGGTTTCTTCCCTTGAGGGGAGGTTTCTCCTCGCCACTGTCGTTCATGGGGGATGTGCTGGGTTTCTGTGTGTCCATCCCATAGCCCCTGCCTGTTAACATGCTGAGGAGCACTACCTGCTCCATTCTGTAAAGCGCCTTGAGATAACTCCTGTAATGATTTGGCGCTATACAAGTTAAATTAAATTGAATTGAATTGAATTGAATTTTATCCTCTGTTACGGCCCCAAACAGAACTGTATGTAGTCTAGGACAGCCTTGGTGTGTTCAGCCAGTTCCTGATTTTCAGTCTGTGACAAGGGGGGGGGGGTTTGATG